>CAJHQP010005084.1:0-49115 GCA_905132765.1 Moricandia arvensis | reverse complement strand
GATGTAGACATATAAGGGTATTCAGTTGTGTTGTTCATGTGAAAGTAGCCACGCCACATCTCTGAGAAGCTGGATGACAGTCGAGAACTCTGGTTCATCTTGTACTGAACAGGACAAAAGCTTATCAGCTTCTTGATCAAACTACTCAGAGGATAGTAGTTAGTAGAGACGTGGTATTTAGTGAAGAACAAAGATGGAAGTGGTCAGAGTAGAGAAAGAGGAGCAAGACAATGCAAGAATATCGATTTTTGGGTTCAGCAGGAGTGGAGAAGAAGTAGTTTCTCGAGATAACGATAATAACGAGAAGAGAAGTAGAAGAGTGACGTAGAGTCGTACAGGAATGAAATTCAAAACGAATCACCTGTGATTCTGAGATGATTCTTCGCACCAAAAACTTACCAAGTTATCTCGATGACTATGAGACACTTTGCGAGATTGAATGTGATCATCTCTTAATGCTAGTGAATGAAGAACCATGGAAACTATGAAGAAGCCAAAAGAGTTGAAGTGTGGAGAGATGCTTGTGAGGATGAGATTAATCGATAGTAAAGAATGAGACGTGGATTCTTGTTGATCTTCCACCACATTGTAAAGCGATAGGATTGAAGTGGATCTTCAAGGTTAAGAGAAATTCCGAGGGGAGTACAATTTTGAGTCAAGAGAAATATGCTGCAAAGATCATAGAAGAAGCCGGATGAAAGGGTGTAATGCAGCACATATAACTATGGATGCTGGTCTGAAGTTGGCAAGGCATAAGAGGAAGATATGTGTGGATGAAACAGAGTATCGAAGACATTGGTTGCTTGCGATATTTGATACACACAAGACCTGATCTTGCGTGTAGCGTGGGAATATCTAAGTCGTTATATGCACTGTCCAAAGAGCTCATAAGGCTGCACTGAAACAAGTTCTGAGATATCTACAGGGATTTTATCGCATGGCTTAAGGGTTTGAAGCAAGACCGCAAGAAGGGTTAATAGGTTACAGTGATCCAGACGCATGGAAAAGCACCACTGGTCATATATTCTATCTCGGTGGGAATCCTATCCACATGTGCTTCTCTCAAACAAGAGATAGTTGCTCTTTCATCATGTGAAGCTGAGTTCATGGCTGCAATCGAGACAGCGAAGCAAGCCCATATGTTGCAGGATCTTCTTACTGAGATTTTGTTCATACGAACAAGAGGGTGGTGATAAAGAATGATAACAAGTTGCCTATAGCTTGTCCAAGAACCCGGTGTTTCCATGGGCGTAGTAAGTACATTCACACAAGGTTCCGCATTTCATTAGAGAATGTGTTGAGAAATGACTTGTAAGTGTAGAACAATGTTGCTGAGTGAGCAAAAAGCTGACATACTTACAAAAGCACTTGGAAGGATAAATTTAAAGAGATGGAAGTCTCATTGGAGTTTCAAGAGTTGAAGAATGGAGATTTCAAGCTTAGGGGGAGAATGTTGAGTTAAGCTAGAAATACTTGGGTGTCAAGTTACCTAATTCTATTGAGCTATAGAATAGGAAAATATACTATTTTGTAATTCCTAAGATTTTAAGAAAGTGTGATTCATATATATAAGATGCTAGAGGTGTTTGCATATCTTATGAGTTGAGAGAGTCTTAGTTTTGAGTAAGTTTTCTAAGAAATTGAAATATCAATAAAGAGTTTAAAGTTTGAGTTATGTCTTAATTCAATAATTCATCTGGGTCTGCCCAACACAATTATTTTCCTTCGAAAGACTTTTTGGAACGGAGACTTGACTTTGTAGATCTGTTTCTTTTCCTCAGATAATCGTTTTGATGTTAAAGCAAGCAAATCCTAGGCTTTAGAGTTGAGTCACAAAAAAACCAAATGAAACAAAAAGGGCTCTCTTACTTTCCAAAGTTCATTACTCTGACCAAACACATTGAGTAACATGTTAATCCGCAAAAGAAGATCACATTGGAACGCCTAGGAAAAGAGTTAAAATATACAGAGCTAGAGAACTACTGATAACAAAATGCTGGTTCTCTTAAGTTTATATATAATTCATCGGAACCAAGAGATTGGAGTAGAGGTTGGGTTGGGGAAGTGTGGATCATACAGTGATGAAGCTGCTGCTGCTCGGGCGGCTGTTGCCACTGAGGCAGAAGAGACACTAGTACTACTAGTGATGCTGCTGTTTTCTTTTCTTCCACGGTCCATGTCTGCTTCTTCCATCCATCACATCATCACCATCTAACTCAACAATCTCTTGGCTTGGAGGGTTCTCCTGTAGATTCCAAAAAACTGGGAAATGAGATGGCTCCAGGGAACAACAGCTTGTTGCTTGTTAGTTTTGAAACTTCATCAGCTACTGCTGCATCTTGAAGAAATCTATCTGCAAAATAAAGATAAAAAAGAACAGGCCCCTATTATAACTGCTCCTTCCACAATTCTGGAATCACAAACTAAATCAAAAACAAAGAAGAGAACTAAATAAAAAAAAGTCGACGACAAGATCCTCAAATAACAAGATTTGATTATACTAACATGTTAACAGTTTCACCAGACACAACAAATTGTTAGCATAGTGGCCGCCACTCGGGTTCAATTCACCTTAGAAGAGACTATTACAATGTTTGGGTTCGGGGAAAGAGGTAAAACCAAACAAACTAACAATATCACCAGACTAATTAAGATTCTAATAAGCCTCTACATGTCCTTGTTCTGAATCTCTCATACCTAACAAGCAATAACTTAGATGGGAGACAAAGTTAAAAGATTAGAAGAAGGCTTACTCTTGAGCCCTGAAATCAAGCTTCTATCAACAAAGAGGTGAGGCTGGTGGTGGATGATGTTGAGGCTTGAGAGCACAATTGCTCTCCTCTTCGTTTCCTTGAGAAGGTTCCTCCATAACCACTTCTTCCTCCATAATCGGAGGTAAATCCAAATCCTAATAGCAATCGCAAAACGCAAAATCAATCAGATAAAACTTAGGGTTTTCAAAAAAAAAATTTAAAAAACAAGAAGCAAATAATCTTACAAGTCGGCGAATCTTTGTGGGGGAGAGGAGAGGGAAAAATCGGAGAAGTCGTTGTTCACTCGATCAATTCTCCTTCCTCTTCATCTTCATCGGTGGTAGAGAATCCATGCGACAAGAGGCGAACAAAGCTTTCCAGCGAAATCGAAGTAGAGAAGAATGAGAATATGGGAAGAGGTCGCAAAGCTTTTTAGGAGAGGAGCAGAGAAGGAAGCTAAGTAGTTAGCAAAGAGGTTAGGGAGAGAAGAGAAAAAAGGAGAGGAGCACTTTCTCAGATATTCTAAGACGAATCCGGAGACCCGTATACTTATAGTAGTGATTTCTTTTCCTATTCCGCTAAGATTTTGGATATTGGATCTAACCGTATACCCAATCCAGTTTCAATTACCAACTTCGGTTATTTATAATTTAAGGTTATTTTCAAGAACAAATCTCACATATAATTTTTTAAAAAATTTTTATTACAAAAATAGATCTTACAAATAAAATAACTAAATTAGATATTCTTTATTCTCTATTTATATAGAAATTTAAATAAATCAAGAAATTAATAATAATAATAAATTTTATTTTTAACACATGCAATATACGGGTTATATACAAATCGCTGGATTTATTTGTTTGATCATGAATCTGGGTTATGAAAACACTGAAATGAAACTTAAACATATAATAAAAAAAACATTCTAATAAAATGCTACATATTCATGCATATTTTATCAAAATAATCAACAACAAAAATATCCGCTTTTAAAAACGCGGGTCAAAATCTAGTATAAACTTAAATAAATATATATAAATAAATAACTAAACCAAAATATTAAACCCAATTTTACTAAACTAAGTTTTTTTTCTCACATATCTAAATCAGTTTTAGTAAACTAAACTAACTCAATTTCTCATTTGTCAACACAATTTCTAAATATAGAAATACTAAATGTTTTTTTTGTTAAAATGTAATCATATTTTTTGCAAAACCATAAAATTAACTGTTCCCCATCAATTGTAAATTGATTTTTCTACCAAAACCGCAAAATTGTATTTTTCTGCCAAAACCACAAATCAATTTCTCAAATATGCTTTGTTTTTTCATAAAACAGCTGAGTTAGATGCAATGTTATAGTTGCTTGATTATCACATATGCAACACAATCGATTCCATAGGATTCAAGTCCAAGATCTTTGAGTAGACTCTTCAATCATAACTAACTCACAAATTATGTTTGGCATCGCTCTGTACTTCAGACTCATCACTCGATCTTGAAACAAACTTTGTTTCTTGCTTTTCCAAGTAACCAGATTTTCTCCAACAAAAGTGCAATAACCAGTTGTAGACTTTTTATCAGCCCTATTTCCAGCTCAATCTGCATCACAATATATAGCCCATAACATTAGTTCTCGCATTTCGATCCATCCATATATTTTTTTATGGTGTGCCTTTCATGTACTTTAGGATCCTCTTAACCATCCTCCAATGATGCATAGTAGGCTTTTGCATATGTTGACTAACTTGGTTAACAACAAAGTAAATTTTTGGCCTACTGGTTGTAAGATAAATGAGTTTTCCCACTATTCTCTGAGTAGTCACTATTGTGTGGTCCTTTTGATTTCACTTTATGTATGCATTTTGAAAACCAATTATGGAATCATATCGATTTGAGTTAGTGATTGCGTTCTAAGTTCTTATAGCTTCAAAAAGATTGCGAGATTTCTTCGAGACTGGCATTACCCTCAAACCTTTTCTTATTGATGTAAGTTCTTTGAAATGCAATATTAAGAATTTTGGTGGCGACTCAAAGGTTGGTTAAGAGTCTAGATTACTTTCGCTTAGGCTGTGGAGTTGTTTCTTTAGCAAGAGTTGGCTAGTGTCTTCGAGATTTTAATTTCATTTAAATCAGCCAGCTTAGTTTATCTTCTTACTGGACTTCAAAATCGGATGGTCAGACTTGTAAGCACCTGTTTTGGAGGTTGTAATGTGTTTGCTAATAAAATTTCAGATGACAAAAAAAACTAGAGAAATATTTATGACTTTTTTGTCATCAGCATAAACAGACTCAACTAAGACTCTGAGTCTATGTAGACCAAGTGAGACGGTTGATCGCGAGCACCTCGTGCTAGACTATCCGCTCGTGTGTTTGAGTCCTAGGAACATGAAAAATCTAGGAGGTTGTAAAACTTCCTTTTAACCATTGAATTTCTTCTAGATAAGTTGCAAAAGCAGGACATTCTTCTGGTTCCGAACCATCTTCACCAACTGAGAATAATATTTTGCAAACGTCGCATGGAATTGACGGAGATTCCTCACCACACTCCATCGCCTATATGAAAGCTTCGAGATCCTTGTATTCCTCGCCCCCATCAGTTCATCGTAGCCCTCTAATGTGCTATACCATCCCTGTCTAGAGAAACCTCTTTATCTTTCCATGAGCCATTTGTAAAACAACACCTACCAATCCTCCGAAGCAAATCTTGATTTCCCTCTACTGAGATTTAAGTGGTTGCTATATGTATCACATGTTCTTGTGCCTCTTGAGCCTCCTTCCAGATAAAGGCTCATGTCTCTGCTAGCCATAAAGTGCCTTTGGGATCCATGTCCAATCCACTAAAAAATCTTGTCATTGTGTCCTTTCCAAATATACCAAAGTATCCATGCAAATTGATCTTCTCCTATGTGCGGGGGTAATTGTTCAAAACAAATAATCCATGTTTGCAAAAATCAAGCTCATGGGGAAACTTCCTTAAGGGTCAGAATTTTTCACAGAGCCCAAGTCTGAACATCTAAAGGGCATTCGAAGAGTACATAATTGATCGTTTCCTCCTTTGATCCACATCTTCACAAAATATATCACATTGTATCCCTCTACTCCTTAAATTCTTCCTTACTTGGTAAGCAACCCGAAATAATTTGTCAGATGAAATGTCTCAATTTCAGTGGACATCTAATTTTCCATGAGTAAGCATATAGAGTCTTTGTATCTGGGCCAAAATTGGGGGTGATCTTCCTTTGTCCGGATAGAGATTCTCCACCATATATCCTAACTTAACTGAATACTTTCCTGATTGTGGTAAAATTCCATCCATCCTTATAGATCATAACATAATACTTCCAATCAGCCTTGCATCCTCCGGTTCCTTTAAATGATTAATAACCTTCGAATTCCACGTATGCGATGTAACGCGATTTAGGGTTGATGAGCTTGTCCACCGTAAGCGCATAATCAAAAGATGGTATTTTACTATTTTCTGGTCACAGGCGGTTGGATGGGATCAAGGGATCATTCCATACTGAAATGAATGATACTTGCTAGCCAGAGATCTAGCTGATATGATACTTATGCATCCATAAGAGGCCGAATATGGTCGAATGATTCCAATGGGCTAGTTTTCCTAAAATACCGACCATTGAAAACCCTTGCTGATAAAGAATTAGGCTTCTCTACCAAATGCCATAACTGCTTTCCAAGCATGGCCGTATTAAAATCTACAATACTCATAAAATCGATAGCTCCGTCCCCCTTTTCGTAACACAACTTATCCAAAGACATCCAATGCATCCCTTGCTTGTTACCTCCAGAGCTCCACCAAAATTGAGATACACTACTTGTCAGCTTGGAAGTGGTAGCCTTCAAGAGGCTATAGCACTACATAACATGGTTCGGCAGTGATGTTGCCACAACCTTTATAAGCACTTCCTTACCTCCTTTCGTAAGATATTTTACTGTCCTTCCAGTTATTCTTTGTCATTATCTCCTGTAGAAAACCAAAAATCTGTATTTTTTATTTTGCTAAGCATTCTCGAATCCCCAATTAAGAACCCATTTCACCAATAGTTTGTACGCCCAAAATATCTCTCATTTTCGTACTTGGTTGTTTCATCAATTATGTGTCAAAATTGAATTGACGATTTCACGAAGTTAATTTGTTGACCAGAGACCCCTTCATAATCCTTTAAGATTTACAATATTGTTTGAAATTTCTCCTTCTCGCCCTTACAGAAAATGAAACTATTATTTGCAAAAAAAAAACATATGCAAAATCGTTAGGCTTATTAGCCGTTTTTCCTCTTTGTGTTCATTGTATTGGCAATTAGTGTCTCCATGCACAAAATAAAAAGGTTATGGCGATAAGGGATCACTTGTCTTAATCCTGGTTTAAATTAATATGAAAATACATGGAAATTAATATGAATCAAATACCCAGGCTTAATTCCACATTACATGTGGTCTGGAAACAACCCAACCTAGTGTGCATCTATACTATTAAAAGAGAAGTATTCTGAAAAAATCTGCTTATACAAGGTTGTTGGACCCTTTCATTAGGAGTTATAATTTTATGGTCCTACTTAAATTTGCTTACCAATATGTTACCATAAATTTCCTAACAATAATTGTTTTTATTAGTAATAAATTTTATTTAATATTTTCCTTAATCAATCAAAAATACCTACTCCTATTTATAAAGAACATTACATTACTTATGTTTATTGTTGTTGTCAATGTTTGAAAACCGGACCGGACACCGACTCAATATATATATTGGTTGACTGGTTGGACCGGTTCAACCGGTCGAACCGAGTTTTCTATTTAAAAAACAATAATATATATAACCATATATTTACATTATATAGGTCTAAAAATATTCTAGATATAATATATTTTCTATTCTCTTTATTAACTATAAAAATGAAAAAATAATCATAAACCTAATTATATATACAACAAACAAGTGAATACTATGTAAAACTGAAATTGATAAAAACCAAACGATTGATTGTTTGATTACTGTATTTTTTTATTTATACAACTAAAGTCTCAGATTTTATGAATATGTCAAAATAAGAATAATATATGAAATATTAAGTTTTAATAACAGTTGAAATACATTATTTATATGTTATTTTTAGAACCGGGTTTTAAAGTTGACTCGGATCATTGGGTTTTTACCGGTTTTTTGCCAATTTTATCGGGTTTTTTTAAATCCAAGTTTTAAATCAAACTGGATTCGGCTTTTTTAGCGAGTCACGGTCGAACCGCGTTCGACCAACCGGTCCAATCCGGTTTTCAAAACCATGGTTGTTGTTAATCGATTTAAAAGGAACACTATAACCAAACAACAATTAATCTAATACTAAATGGCAGCTCATGAAACTAATTGACTTTTATTATAAACATATCTACTTATGATGTGACATTATTTCTTAGAGTTTAAAGAAAGAAGCACTATAACGAGACACATAGTATATTATATGTTTGGGAAACATAATTATTTGTCTTTTTACCTTGATTTTCTTTGATATGATAAGTGAATAATAATAATTATTATTATTATGTTACTACGATTATCCCACCACGTTGGGTGAGGCAAACGAAAAAGAATTTCAGAAAATATATGCACTAAACTTTTGATATTTTAGCTAAATTTTTTAATATTTTACCTTTAGAATTTTTTTGTAAGATTATTATAGATTAAAACATATTTTTGTATAACATGAATAAACCTATACTATATTTTTATTTAATATAAGTTTAAAAATATTAAAAACACTATAAATCTATACTATTAAATTAGTTAAAATCTGTAAAGTAAATCTTAAATCTCACCAATTTAACAAATGTAACTATTATAAATACACACAAAATATAATGAGAGAGAGACATAGAGTAATCATGGACATTAGATCTTTAGGTTGGGTACAGATCTGTTCATTTCGGATCTAGTCATTCAGGTCCTAGACATTTGGACCTAATTAAGTATTTTAAAATTTTGGGTTTGAGTTTAGGTTGTTGTTTTTCGGCGTCCGGATCCTTAATTCAAATACTTGTAAAATAACTGCAACTTTTGGTTATATAACGGATCCGGATCAGTTCGGATATTTAAGACCTCAAAATATTTGAAATACACGAAACTCAAAAATAATCGAAAATCCCAAAAATACACAATACAAAAATATACCAAATAAACTCATACAAATACCACAAAATATTCAATATCCAAATACGTAAAATTTTACCCGAAATTTGAGCCAATGAACCAAAAAATACCTAGAAATTTTATTCGAATACCCAATTTTTTTGAAAATTTTAATTAAAATTTCCGTGAAACCCAAAAGTATAATCGGAAACTCAATTCTAAAAACTATAAATCATTCATAATACTGACATATATTAAAAATATCCAAATACACCTAATATACATAAAATATTTTGGATACCCGATCGGATCTCAAGTATGACCTAGACTCGACATAGACTTGTAAGTAAAAAATACCTAATAGGTATTTTACCCTGGACCCAGGCCAAACTCGAACATATATTTTTGGATCAGTTTTAGTTTTTTTGTGTCATGATAAAATGCGCATGCTCAAGAAATAACTAATTAAGAATGTGCATACTAAATCTCAAATAAATTATTCATAAATTAAATAATTTTTTAAAAAAAAATCTTCCTTGATATAATTCAACTTTTTGAGATAATACGACTTTATTACATAATAATATACATAAATCATAAATTAATATTTCAATTCAAAATTGTTTATAATTTAAAATAGAGATAATGACCCAAATATATTTTATTAAAGGCTATAAATATACATTTATACCCTTTGGGTTAACTAATATAAACTTAGGGGTTAAAGTTATGGAGTGTGGTTTTGGAGTAGCTTTCAAATTAAAAAAAAATATTAAAATTTTCGAAATCAATGAAGAAGTAATTAAAAAAATCTAGATAAATGAATGGGATAACATTGTAAATGAATGGCATAACATTGTAAATAACTTCAAAAACAAGAGTATGATTCTAGTAAGAATTCTGATTTAATAGTATAGATTGTTATAAAATTTTATTGGCTCAGTTGTGGATAACCATAATCCATTTTAACATGATCCATAAATCCATTAACCCAATATATTTCACTAATCTTTTCACACCCAATTTTTCTGTCCATTAAAATTCATGATGTGGACTGGGTTAGATTGACCCATTAATTTTTATCCATTTTGAAATCTCTAACACATTACATTACATTTCCCATATATAAGTGATTCTTTCATTATCAATTATCATAATTGCTTTTTCCATAATCATAGTCGCGTCCTTCATATTAACTACCACTTCTTCACCAACCGCCTCTTTCTTCGTAACCACCACTACTTCCTTGTAATCACCATCATCTTCTCCACAATAATATTCATCATTAGTAATGTATGCAATGTGTATGACAATGAATATGAAAATCAACAAACAACAATAAACATGCGAATCAAAATTGAAAAAGATAAACAATAATATTTTGGATATTGAATAAATTTACGTATTACGTAAATAAATACATTTCTGATTCATTCCATTTATATTTAACTTTTTTTTTTCTTTTTTTAAACATTATTTTGTCTCGGTATCTGCATTTCGTCATCCATCATGGTATAACCACTACAACTATAACAACAATTACTTTAGCTACGAAAACCTACCATTTATTTTGTACCCACGAACATCGGTTCCTATAATCACAAGAACGTCGTTTGCTCCGGTATGCCATACCAACATTTAAGGTTTTCTCTGGTTTGATAACCACTGTCATCTTTTTCATACATCAACATTATTTATTTATCAGTAATTTGTATAAAAGAGGCAATAGCTGGAAAAGAAAAAACAAATGCTATAAAATAATTATGTCAAATTCAGTTGTATATTCTTAATTTTATTTTCAAAATTAGCTATTACATCCAAAAGTTTAAGCGGTCGGTCAAAAAGAAATAATACGACAAACGGTCAGTAGAATGTAAGTTTATAAAAATCATATAACTTACAATAAACATAGCGAAATAATAGAATAATAAGATAAATTTAGGTTCAAATAAAGCATAAACATAACGGGCCAACAAACATACATATTTCAACCATCTTTTGAAACGAAGCATAACATTCATAATAACCCTTTCCATTGAGAGTTTAAAACGCTCAATAGTACTCACACGTCTCTGTCCCTTTTGCATTCAGCTGGCATTAACTGGGAACCTTGTACGGTCGGTACAATAGTTGTAGATGGTCCATTTCATACGGACCCATTTGAGACGACGATACTGCTCGGCATCAAGGTCACGGAACTCCTTCTGGTCCCACCACATGCGGCCTTGTGTAGCACAGTACTTGGCCTCCACAGAAGCTTGGCAGCCATCGATGTGGAAACCTCTGTAGGAAGCTATTGAAGGGTGCATTGGCCCAATTAGTTTCTCTAACCTCCTCTCGTGGCCCAATCGTCAGCGTTCCAAAGGCTCGAGTATAGCTTCATGGGTTGGTTGAATGGGAAACGTACTCCCTAGATCCTTAGCGTTCTTGAACACTCGGATTGGTATACTGTCAACAAAGAATCTGATAAAGAAAAAAAACAAACCAACCCGTATTAGTTAATCACATCGGTTTGTACACATGACATACTAAAATCAGAATCTGAATAATAATATGCAGGACAACTATGAAACAATTACGGCCGACTTAAACAATAAATAATGATTAAAATAAACCTAAAAACTTTTTATCCTAAAATAACAACTACAGAGAAAAATGACCAAAATAAATTTTATTAAAAAAGGTAAATATATATTTTATCCCTTAGTTTAACTAATATAAACTTACGGTTAAAGTTATCAAGTAAAATTTTGGAGGCGAAACTTAAAATTAAAAACAATTAAAAAATGTTTAAAATTTTCAAAATAAAAAAAATCTATTTCGATCATTTTTAGTCTATTTTTGTAACAAAAATTTCAAAAAAATTATTTGAAAAATTTAACCTTTAAATAATAACAAAAACATATAAATACATAAATATATATAAAAAAATTGTTACTATACACACGGTGATACGGTGACGTCTTCACCATTTGAAGAAATTTGAACCTCATATTAAGGCACATGATTGACAGATTTGAGTGAGTCACTAGGCCTATCCATCTTATGCTAGCTCATTTGAATATTAAAGAAAAATTAAAAGCTGAACTTTTTGTCTTTTTGACTCAATTGTCTCTCTGGAAAATCTTGCAAGACCCCACTACTTTTTATAGGATCAAGATTGTGTCACGCCGAGGTTAAAAATTAAAATTATACTTACTGATAAGAAAACTATAATGGTAATAATTTGAAAATTCGACAAGATAGGAAAAAGAAATAATAATGGTGGTGATGGGACCATATTATACCTGACAACTTTTGACATATAATATATACGAAAGTGTAATGTAAGTAAAGAGGATTAGAATGCATACACAATTTGGTAGAGATTCCAGAGGATGGAGTTAAGTATGATAAGCCTTTGAAGGGTCGAACCAGAGATAGATGCGGTGCTCTCTGTTTCCCTTTCCTCCTGTGAATACATTCGTCTGCAGTATTGGTGTTGGCCTGTTCTGTTCCCCAGAAACTCGAAATCAATCTCGTCATGCTCGTTGTTAGTCGACGACAGCTTCACACATTAAAATTTTCCAATTATTTAGTTAGACTTGCTTTAGTGACGGCAACTATACAAACTTATTAGCAGTATATTCTGATCGATTTTGTATTTCTCTTGTCTAAAAGGGATTAGTATTTCTATTTTAATCTGTAAAAAAATTAAGATTATGATCTTCATCTCCACTCTATGTTTTTACTCCAAAATCTAGTGAGAAACAGAATTACCAATAAAAAAAATAAAATATTACTTTATAAATGGAATAATTTTTTTTGTTCATTATTTTATTTTGAAGTAAAATATGAAATGAAAATGAAGATGCTCTGCACTCACATAAATGCAGTGACGACCCCAGCCGTGTCACCAGCCGGCAGCTTTATGTGCATACTGAAATGTCGAACAAATAAGACCCTTGGATTGAAACCCTGTCCCTGTTTTCATTCATCACACAACATTAGGAAACAGAGTGACTATTAAACCCAAACAAAAAACAAAAGGAACTCTTTTGTATGGTTTTTTATTTAAATTTGGCTCAAAATTAAACCATACAAAAGAGTTCTTTATTTATTTATTTAATTAAATAAAGAACTCTTTTGTATAGTTTTTTTTAGTTAGTGTAAAATATGTTACAAAAAGCTACTCCTTGCAATAGTAAATGTTACCAGTGTATTTGTCGAGGACGAGTTGGAGTTCGGAACCGCCATTGAGTTGCTTCTGGTGGTCAAGAGCCCAAGTTGGGACGTAGTTTCGGCCGAATGGCACATCAATGGCCTTACGTGGAGGAATTGCCATTACAGTAGAAGAAGCCATCAGAAACAAAGCCATGAGAACCCATGGAGTTGAATAAACAGCCATTTGCTTTTTTTGGAGAGAGATAGAGAGAGAGATGTGATGATGATGATGTGTGGTGAGTGTAGCGAATGGGGTGTGGGTGGCTTTATATAAGAACGAATTCTTTGGTGGGACGTTCTTTTTTATTACGATAATAAACTTTTTAAAATCTTTTCTTTTTCAAGTTTCGCGGACCTTTCTATTATTATTTTTTGGGAGAATTGAAATTATAATGGGTTACAACTGTAATATGGATATCATACGTACAGCTATACAACTTTCACAATCAGTTTCTTATTTCAGTATAAAATATTGTGAATTGTTGGTAAACAAATTGTGTTAATGTTTCGAGGTGTGAGATTTTTGTTGCCCAAACTGTACAAGTCTTTAATTGTCTCTTTATTTTCCATTCCATTCACATTACTCATTTTAGTTGTTGTTTTAGATTTATGTAAATAAATTTTAAAAAATATTTACTTTGTATATTTCTAATAATTTAACTATAAACGAACTAAATTTGAACTAATAAAAATATAATAGAATATAAAGTTAATAAAATCTAGATTAAAACAATAAAACAATATTTAGTTTGAAACAAAAAATTTACGTTACAATGACAACTATATTAAAATGGATGGAATATTTCATTTACTAATTACATATTAATGACTAACTAGAGAATGATTTCTACGCCTGCTCACGAATACTGGTTTTTACCTTTTTCATTAATTGATATTTAGTTTTTATGACTAGTGTTATATGTTTTAAATCTATCACTATTTAACTAACTCTATATTGATTAGTTGAATATTTTTAAGTTTCTATAGATTGAAATTGAACATGAATCAAATCTGGGCAATATTGTTATTGTTGGTTATTTTAATTTACTTTATATTTGGATATAGAATATCAAACATAATCTCGTAAGGATGGTTTTTTAGTACAAATATTCAAACTCATTTTATATACATTGGTTTTGGATAAAACCGAATCCACCCAAACCTAAGAAGACACGACTCGAAACCATCGAAAATTTTATAATACCCAAACGAAACCTAATTTTCAAAAATCCAAAAAACTCGATACTCAAAAGAAACAATCTGTAAGCAAATGAATATCTGAATGCTCATTTTAGATACGTTGGTTATTTGAATTATTTCTCACAAATAAAACAATTTCATTAAAACATTTCAAATTGTTATGGTTAACATTTAAAATAAATATTGTTGAGTTATTATGGTAAATATAAATAATGAAGTAACTAAAAGAGTGAAAAGGAATGTAAAAGATGAAATAAATATTTATATATAGGTAAGTTCTATTTGTATTTTTGTAATAAATGTTGTAGAATTATTTAGAAAATAATAATAAATGAATTGGTTAGAATTAGTTAACAATAAATGAAAAACTATAAAAAAATTATTTGAAAATAGATAAATATTTTTTGAGTTTCAATTTTAATAGAATAAATAGATTGCACGACTTTGATCTATGGGCTGGTAACAAAGGATGAAAATATATTATATACATTTCCTTCAAATAAACTACATAGTGGCTAATTTGTATTCCTAAATAATGTTTTTTTTTTAATTTAATAAAATTTTCCACTTTATATACAAACTTTAATGTTATTTGTGTTTTTGACCATTTATATTCTATTGTATAATTTTTTATTAGTTGAATCAATTTAAGTTAATGCAAAAAAGAAATAAAATTAAAAAAGTTAGAAAAATTACTTAATGTGGAAAAAACTTAAATACCAAGTAACTTTAAAGAGAGGGTTAACAGATTAACTTTGAAAACAATGTAATGCATTTGTGGTTATTTTATTTAAAAGAAATTTTTTAAAAACTTGAATCTACAGTAAATATTTAATAATTAATTATTTTACATATTAGAAAAATATTATAAAATTTGATATTGTTTATTTAATGTGTTTTTTCTCTATCATTCTTAAATTCACTACACAATCATGTGTCTCACTGTTTTCTTAATCCCACAAAGTGATATTCTAATTGAATGATTAAAATCTGAATCGAATATGCTGCGGAATAAGGAATTTAGGCTCTGAATGGTAACATGCGAAGACAATTGCGGCTCAGTTCTAATAGTAATGAGAACATATAGATACATAGGTATATGTAGAGATTTATTCACGGTGGTGCAGCCCATCACCATTTGAGACCTAAATAGATACAGCCAATCCATTCCATTTTCATTTTCTTGGGTTACTGTTTTGAAAAGCCTCTCTATTTATGTTTTTTCCTCCCTCGTGCATTGCCCTGTTCTATGTAATTTGATGTTTTGAACAACTTTATGTAATTTGCATTACATTTTCAAATGTAGTCATCAATAATTTGTATTTAAGTTATAAGGTGCATATATGTTTAATTATTAACTGTTTTGACCTAAGTGTAGACGTTTAAACAAGTTTTGATGGAACAGATTAAGTTAAACATTTTAAAGATCAACAATATATTTGTTAATAAAATATTAGATCATCATTCCGAAACTGGGAAATCTAAACAGGGCAAACACTGGAATTGTAGCTGGAAAACGATGAATCTAGATACATGTAAATTCAAAAATTTCCAGTTACCGCTAGCTAGCTATAAAGAAGATAAGAGCGTTTGTGAAAAAGCTATCGAAGTACTTGAATATTAATTATATATACTTGAGTAAAGACATTACCGTGATATAACATGATAAACCAATTACTTCCATGTTTTATACGAGTCAATTTTGTAAAGCTAAATTCTCAGGGACAAATAATTAAATGTGGATCAATTTATCGGAAGAATACATGTGGAGTGTATGATGAGGCTGCTTCAAGACAAGAATAGCAACTTGGATAGAGACAGATTGATCATGTCATTATGAGGGGTGTTAGGTCTTCTTTGAGATGTCGTTGTAGGCAACAGCAACATCACGAAGCTTTTGCCTTCATCTCTGTCACCGACATCTTTTTAATCAGGCTTACTTAAGTGTTTGCATAGACAATATCAAACAAAAATAATAATATTCCCTCCATTAAACACCATCTTTTGTTTCAAAATAACGATATTTTCAAAATTTTGATCTAGCTTTTAGCATAAGGACTAGTTTTTTCTACTGAACTTTCATCAACCCTCTTAAGGCGTCTGAATCAATATAAGATACTTCTATATGTGACACGTTCAACATATGTAAGCACATAATTTTATAGAATCGTCACTTTCCACGCCCATTAACCATTATTCGGACCAATGAATCAACTTCAATCTATTGTCTCTTATATACTCTTTAGTTTCCAGTCTGAATATACATATATCTGATATTAAGATTTAACATCGTGTACATATTTAAAGTAACTGGAACACAAAATACCTCTAACTTGTAAATCTCATAGCTTTATCGCGAGAACTTTATCTTATTTCTGAAAGGAATGCTTCCTTGCTTCAATTTTTTCTCTATCAAAACTAGGAGCGCTATTTGCAGTTCGGTCTTTCTTTTTGTTTTACAGTCTCGAAAAAAAGCATTATCATTACTCACAAACACCAATCCAAACATCAACGCAGAAGCTTTTGACTTTGATCCATACGGGTCAAATAAATTTGATGCCATAAAAAACATGGAAAACTCGTATTTTCTGTTAAAATTTTATAAACGTTTATCTACATGAATATATATATAATCTCCTATATTCACACATAAAAGCACTAGATTAGAGAGTTTAAAGCAATGGACAATTCTTTTAAAGCTGAAGGAGATAGAGGCGTTGCAATGAAAAGTCCACAGTTTCAGAATATCTACATCCCTTAAGGAAAAAACTTATTGATGCTTTTTTTATGAGTCTTTCACACCCTAATACACTTTATGAGTTTTAATTACAACATAAGATATTTTATACTACCAAGGGTAGTTTTTGTGGTGAAAAACACCATTACCCCTCCAACCAAAAAACATCTTTCTTGTTACTCTCTTTTTATGTCACATGGATTTATAATATTAAAAATTTAAAATATTTTTTTTTTGAAAATTTATTGTATTAATATGAACCACACAAACAAAAAAAAAACTAATTTTTTCAAATGGTTTTCAAAAAGAGTTTTTCAAAAAAAATAACCCACAAAAATGAAAATGACTCAAATAAGTTTTACTAAAGAGGTAAAAAATTCTTCTACCCTTAATTTATAAATATTTAAATATACATAACTATTTAAATAAATAATAAATAATAAAAAGTAAAAAATAAAAAGAATATTTTTTTGTTTTTATTATTTTTGACTAATATGTTTTTGAATTCAAAATTTATTTTATTTTTCAAATTTTACATATTTTTCATAATATTTTTGAAACTATTTAAAAAATATATTTTAAATTTTAAATATTTATTTATTTTTAAAAGAAAGTCCTAAATCCACCCTCTCCCCTTCTCTCTCTCCCCTTCCCCCCTCCCCCCCCAAAAAAAAACTCCGCCCTTCAAATCTAAAGTAAACAAATTGTGAGAAATTATAGGTTAGGTAAACAAATTTTGTATTTCATTTGCATCTGACTATGTATATCATATATGTGTATACATGTATATTGGGTGACCTTGTGGATGTGTACATAATGTCGGTGTACACAATGTCGGTGTACACGTGTACAAAATATGAGGGAAAATTTTCTTTGTATGGATTTATAACGACGATACATAGATTACGTGACTGAATGAGGTTTTTATGTTTGTTATCGAGTATTTGTTTAGATCTTGATATCATATGTGTTGTTTACTTTATCTTTATCAGGTTGTTTAAAGCTTTTTTTTTTGGCAAAGGTTGTTTTAAAGCTTTATTGGGTTGTTCATTATCTAAATTCTTTCATTATTTGACATGTAAATCTAGTATTCAGTTGTGTATTGTGTAAAAAATTTATTGGTTATAAGGAAAGAAACTTAGTTGTGAATGGTTGTACACATGTACATCATATAAGTAGGTGTAAACATGTACATGTAAAAGCAGTGTACACATGTACATCATATGAACCAAACATTTTTAAAAGTTTACAAAATGGCAATGAAATTTAGAAAACATTATAAAATCCGTTACATCTCAGTGTAACAAAAAGAAGTCGTAGAACACATAAGAGATGAGTTATCTAGAAAACATTACAACAAACCAATTCACAATAAAGTTTATTTTAACATCGTCAGACACATATCTACATATAAAAAAGAAAAAAAAAAATCTAGGAAGAGGAAAACGAAAAAGTAAGCGAAAGAGAATCATTTGTGTTTTCCCAAGCTTTTGTAGTTAACGGAAGATGCTCTGTTTTGGTCTGAACGGGTCAAAGCAGTCTTCTCTTGCTTTATGCGTCGGGTGATGATTGAAAGAGTTTGGATACTCGAGCACAACAATTTCATTGAAGTTACCCATCACCAAAACGACAGTTAAATCCATGGTAGCAGATGATCAAAGGATTACAAACGTTAAAGCCGATGATTCCAACCAAATCAATTAACTAAGAATCATACCTCATCTTCACCATCTTCATCCTCGCAAGCATCTTCTATGTATTCATCGCCGTTACCGTCTTCCCCATCATCATTGTCTTCATCTCCGTCCTCATCTCATTGTTCATCTGTATCTTCTACAGGTTATAGTGGAGGCCGACCTAAAGACCACAAAATCTTAATTTCATTGTCATCATCTTTTTAATCATCATTTATTTTCAATTGAATTTGTTTTACATGAAAAATAAAATTAGGAGGAGGAAAAAGAAAAAAAAAAGGTAATGATTGTATTTTAAAAGATAACAAAAGAAAAAATAAAATGATTTATGTCTTCTACTTTGTTTAATTGTTAGTTATGTTTTAATTAAAATAATAGAATAAATGTGCCTAGGGTTTTTTGTACGTTGGGAGAAAGAAAAAAAAAGTGTTAAAAGAAGAGGAAGGAGAGAGAAAAGTGTCTTGATAGTAAGAAATGTCTTATGATGTAATTATAAACATATAATGTGACCCTACATGTAAATGTTTATTTTTTTTATCTAAGACTAGAAGATCATTTCACACAAATCTTTATTTATTGGTTGTTCTATTATGGTTTGACTTTTCAAACTACCTTAACTTTGATTAATGAAATGACCTTTTAATGTAAGAAAAAAGCAATTAAAACTATATAATTTACAATAAATATATGGTTTATCTCCTAATAGAATAACGACCACAAAAACAAGAAAAGTTCTCTATATTTTTTCTATTGTTATATTTTTATATTCATAAAATTTGTAATTATGAAAATTAATCTCACTTAATCTTATTAAGAATGTTTACTATTGCTTTATTTTGGTTAATTTTAATATATGTGTGAGTACTTCTTTTGATGGAAAACTGTTTCTAAAAGGGATCTTATTATGGTTTAAACTCTAGTGCCATATTGTATAAAATAGACTTGAAATTACTTTTGAAATAAATACCTTCAGGCGTCCTTTCTCTTTCGCAAATCACAAGCTTAGGTCATCTCCAACAAGACACCAAAACACTAAATTTGATGTAATTCATCTCTTCATCTCTAACAAAACACCAAAATTGAGACTATCCATCAAATTTGGTCTAATATGAACAGCACACCCAATTTTCAATATACATATTTTATTATGTTTCATTTAATAACATAGTTCAATTACTATCAAATTTGTAACTAAACATAAATATATTATCTTATTTTTATTTTATTATTTTCACATATCTAAAATTAAAATTTTATTTCTATAGTTTATCACTTACAAATATATAAATATGAATAATAATCTAAATGTGATAAATAATTATTTATCAATTTAAAATAATAAAAGTATAAAAGATAAAACTGAAAACATCAGATAATATATAATATTATTGTTTTAAAAAAAAATGGTTTCATTTGTTGGAGATGACAGAATAATTATGACAACAAAATATTAAATTTGGTGTAATTTTAGAGCTAAATTTGTTGCTATTGTTTAAAGTTTAGAATAAAAAAAAAGATAAATGGTATTGAATGATAAATTTTAAAAGCGTGTCATTCATTTACTTTATGAGAAAACGCACTATGTCACAGTTAGCATTTTCAAAGAATAGAGAAAAAGTTACAGAAAAATTAGCAAGAATAACATAAATTAATTAACATTTTGTAAAAATATACATAATAAATATATTAATATATAAGTTTACATTTTAATGATTATTGTTTAAGGTCTGGTGTAAGGGGGTGAAGTTGAGTTGCTAATTTTTTTATAAATATTTAGAAAAATAATTAAGGCTATTTCATCAAAAAGTTAAGGCATTTTTGAAAATAATCATTCATTAAAGATAAATTTGCAAAGTAATATCAAATTTAGGGTAAAAATGAAACTCCCCAAAAGTTAAAGTGCATTTTTTTTAACAGTCAGAAATAAGAAACACACTTCAAATTACAATCAGCCAATAAGCAGCAGTTCTTTCCAAGTTCGCCGTAACTGACGCATTTACACCTTTCTATTTAATTTATTAACAGAAACCTTAGTATCACATATTTTAATATATTTTTTAAAAATAAACATATTTTAACTATATTTAATATTTGAGCGTGCAATCAGTTTTCAGATTTTTTAACTAAGACATCTAGATCCTTCTATAGGGAGTTACTTTTTATTGGTTGTTATATTCCGGTCTGGTTACCCAGACCACCTCAAGCTTGAATAATAGAATAGCCGTTTGCCGATAAAAAAAAATTATATTTAATATTTTTAAAAAGAAACTATAGACTAGAATAATTATATATTTTAATTACTATTTTAATCTAACTAATTTTATCAATATAAATAAATTCTTTAATTACTAATTTTATCCAAATAACTGAATAATTAATTACAATTATATATTATAAACTGAATATTTTATCCAAATTAGCCAGTTCAAATACTCATTTACACATATCAAAATAACTAATTTTAAAATAAATTATAAACTAAACTAAAAATATTTTAATTACAATTTTTTGTCTAACTAATTTTGTTAAAAGAATTGAAATTGTAATTAAAATATTTAGTTAGTTTAATTGCAATATAAAAAATCAATTACTCTTACAACATCTGAGATAGCCAAATGTCATCACTAGAATGGTTCGAAAACATATATTATATTTTAATTAAATTAACTATCAAATCGATTAGTAGTAATATTCTACATTTCTTTAAATAAAAACTATGAAATTATCTAAGATGACTAACATAGATATGACAATTAATGATTTTGAATAATAAAGATTTGACAACAATTTTTGTACCCTCCATAAATTTTTTTTTAATTTTATATTATTAAACAAAATTAAACAATCACATTAACCATATAAAAAGTTAATTTTATGTGTTATCTTTTTCATTTTAAAAACAACCAAAAAAATACTAAAACTGTTAAAAATCCCACATTCAAAATTTTGTGATCATAGGTTTAATTTTTTTATAACAAGATACAAATGATTATAAAATCATATGAATATAAAATATCATTTAATAGATTTTCAGATTTAATAATATATATATATATATATATATATATATCTAGTTAAATATTTTTTAAAATTAAACTAAATATCATATAAGATACATAAATATGTTAATTTCAAAATTTGTATTGGAAAATTATTGGGACCTTAATATTTTGATTTTGAACTTTCTGCGAATATATATTAAAACAATTATAATTACTAAAACTATTAAAAGTCTCACACTAAAATTTTATTATTGAAAGTTTTTTTTATAGAAAATATACGAATGTTAATAAAATCATATGAGTAGGAAATCTCAATTAATAAATATTTATATTAAAATATATTATAATATGTTAATATAATTTAAGTTTAATTATATACCATATAAAATAAATAAAATGATTCTTTTGATTTATTTACGAATACAATTACTGTAAATAAACAAGAGTAATGGTTTTGATTTGTGTGATTACTTTAGTTTAATTATATACATAATAATTACTCACTTCTCAATTATTTAACATATATATTATTTCATAACATGTAAATGAACATAAAATAAATATAATATGTAAAAATAATTTATATACATAATGTTCATCCCACCTAAAAGGTGGGTCTTAACTAGTAACATATTTATTTTCAGTTATTTTATATCAAAACCGCACTATATTTTCTTTTGAAATTGCACTGTTTTCTTACAATCAAAACCAAATTTACCTAGTATAACACATGAATCAGATTTGAATTGTATCACATTGTCATTACATCCCGCTTATATTAGCAAAATACAGTTACCCATTCGGCCACAAATTTTCTTTTTACATCAAAAAAATTATTTTTTTATATAACTTGAAGTGATCTGAGTAACCAGACCGGAATAGAACAACAACAAATAAAAATCCCTATTATAGACTAATCTAGTTCTCGAGATCTTAAAAAAATGTTATCATATCGCATATGACGATGGTGCAAGTTTGTTATAACAGCTACATGTCATGATACTAATTGTCATATAAGATGATACATGTTTTGAAGAGCATTTCTCTTCCACGCAAATGCTTGCAGTTTTGTAATGTTTTGTTTTGTGTAAATAACATTTTTTTTGGGTTTAAGAAAGTTACTTACGACCTAATATCCTTACTTAACCGTATAAAAACATTTTTTTTGATAAAACTTCAACAATATGTATCATGATGTAAAGACCGAGTTATGGCTAAATTTCTAATCAATGGTATATCCTGTTGGCGATAGAGTTCCCCATTATTTTAAATCTTCGTTGATGAACTCACTGACTGTATATGAAATATGAACCACCGTTGATATCTCCATATTTCCTCAATACTTGTATATGAGCTGGAACAGCCAAAATTAGATTATTTTACTGAGTGGGACCCATGTGTCGGTTTTAAATGGTCGGTCCATTATTCGTTCAGTTTATATCCAATCTTCCTGAAACGAAGCTGGACTTAATTACATATCTACTTTCTTTAAAAACGATCGAGTAGTCCTGTTAAGTCAAGAGAGTCAATATGTTAGAAGTTGATATAAGAAAAAGAGTCAATATGTTAAATAATGAGCGTGCGAAATCGTATTTTTTTTTAGTTTATTGTATTTAATCATATTGTATTCGTGAAACATTTGAAAACACGCCTCTCTCACATTCGAATCTCGATACACATTCATGTGGATGAAATTCTAAGAAAATAAAACCAAAAATTATTGTGTTTGCTGCTAAAAACAAATACATTTTTTACGGTAAAGCAGACTTGGGGAGCATCATTGTGGCAAAGTAACGAACTTAACGGCACTCTAAGGGAAAGGCAAAATAGCCTCTAAACCACGTAACAATATTCTATATGGAGAACATTACGATAATATTTCTCGTATACAAAGGAAACTTAATTAAGTTTTTGCGGATCTACTTATATAGAGAAAATGACTCAATGAGTACACAATGTATAGGAGACTACACTGAGGATTTTGCTATTATGCTATATAGAATATTTATATAATCTACTTTTTATATAGACTCTATTCACCTTCTTGAAGATGGAGGGATTGTAATAACTCCAATCTCGGAGATAAGTTGCAGAAATCTTAACTTCAGGAGTGGATTAGTTAGTAAGTGTGCTAACTAATCATGCGTAGACACATAAGAGACATAGAGAGCATCCAACTGAACATTGTCACGAATTAAATGGTAGTCTAAAGCGACATGCTTATCCTCGTGCGGAATATCAGATTAGCATATAGGTACCTAGCCCCAACATTGTAGCAATAAATAACTAGAGTAAGAGGAAGTTTGATATGTAAGTCGGTGAGAAGCGAGGTTATCCATCGAAATTTAGAGGCCATGTTGGCAACTGCTTTATATTCCGCATCTGTTGATGAACGAGCGACTCTCGATTGTTTCTTGGCTGACCAAGAGATATGAGTAGAGCCTAGATAAATGATATATGTTTTGGTGGAGACATAATCATTAGGATCTCCAGCCCAATTTGCATCTGAAAATGCATGAAGTTTGAGGGGTGAGTCACACCTAAGAAAATACCATGAGTTGTGGTTCTAGACAAGCAGCAGAGAACTCTTTTTGCAGCAGTCCAGTGCTCATCAGTATATGCATAAATTGGGAGAAATTATTCATTGCGTATGCAATTTCAGGTCTCGTGAAGGCCAAGTATTGTAGGCTCCCAACCACCATTCGGTATTTTGTTGCATTAGGCAGCACAGTATCGGAGCGAAGAGATAACTTATGATGCAGAGGTAGTGGTGTGGAGACAGGCTTGGCGTTGAGCATGGACGTTTTGGCAAAGAGGTCTAGGATATATTTGCGTTGCATCAAATGCAGTCCCCTTGACGTTCGATGAGCCTCAATACTCATAAAATGAGATATTTCTGAAATTTTTGGTGGAGAATCTCACTGCAAGGTTATCAATTATTATAGTTTCCAAGGAGATGCTACTTCTCGTGGCAACTATGTCGTCCACATAGACCAATATGTAGACCAAATGGCTCCCGTGTTCATTGATAAACAGAGACATATCTGCTGTCGAATTTCTGAAACCTGATGATAGGACTGTGCGCTTGAGTTCTTCATACCATGTTCGAGGAGCCGCTTGAGCCCATATAAGGATTTGTTAAGTCGGAAAACATGATGAGGCATGTCTTTATAAATAAATCCAGGAAGTTGAGACACATACACTTCATCTTGAAGAGTTCCTTGAAGGAATGCATTGTTGACATCTTGTCAAATCATCCAGTCGAGACAAACAACTTGCTTGAGTACAAGATGAATGGTTTTTGATTTGATGACTGGGCTGAACGTCTCTGCATAGTCAAGATGAAGGGTAGTTCAGGGTAGTAGAGATGAAGAGTTTGTTTGTTTGGTGAGGGAAATTTTGGTTATGGGTTTGACGATGTTGTTGTTTGAATGGGTTTTCATAATATGGCGATTTTCAGGTGGAAGAAGTGTAGGTTCTGGGTTTTGTGGGGGTAGGTGATGGCGCTGGAGTAGCTATAGTTTGATTTGTTTGTGTTTTGGGTTGAATGGTGGGTGATAAAGGCTGAGGTTGTAGAGAAATATTTGACATATATGTGGGAACTACTTCTGAACGCATCTGGTCTCCACGAACCCTGGTAGAATTTAGGATAGACGTGTTCATCGGGTCCATCGTGGGTTGGGAGGCCGATGGAGGACTTGACAACTGCATTGTCTGGTGAATAATCAAGCTTGGAGGCGCGACCTATATCTTAGCTTAGTTTGACATATTGTCCCACTTATGTAATCATAATCACTATTCCTTGGCCAACCTAAACTCTAAACCTAAACCTAAACCCTAATCAGCTTATTGTATGATTTCCTTTATTTGGTATATCTCATTCTCAAGATGATCACAATCAGCAACATAATCTTCATCTTCTTATAAGGTTTCCTTCATTAGTTCTTCTTCATTTTCTTCATTTAATTCATCTGATACATTCAATTGACCATCTTTTTCATTTTGTACACTTATTGTCTTCTCTACCTTCATTTATACCAATTCCTTGTTTTTAAATGTTTCTTCGGTTGTCTTCCCTCTTTCCATGCTTGTTCTTACGATTACCCATCTTAGTTCACCTGAAACAGAAAAGCGAGTTGTTAAAATACAGCTAAAAGATGAACTCGCACACTCATAACAAAACACACAGATAAACCAAAATGAACATAGGCCTTCTTTGTATTTGCTAGACAGCACCATACTTCCTTCTTTATAAAACGTTACTTGAAAATCAGATCCGTCATAGTTGCAGCCATTTTTCTCCAACTGTTGAAGCGAGATCAAATTTCTTTCCATCATTGGTATATATCTCATGTTAGTTAGGATGACTTATGACTTGTTAGGATTTAGAATTTTTAACTTCCAATGTCTTTTACCTTGATGTGAGTGTTGTTGGCCATCAGGAATTCACCAACGTCCATTTCCTCAAACTCAAAGAACGCATCTTTGTCTGGTGTTATATGGAAAGTACACCTAGAATCAAGAATTCATTCATATTTAGTATCCTCGATGATATATGTTAAAAACATTGGTTCATTTGATTGAACAATATTAGTTGTTTGATTTCTCTAGAAGTTGTCTTTTTTTCTCTCTGGACATTCTCGTTGTAGTGGTCTTCTTTCCCACACGTCCAACACTCACGTGACTTAGGCTGAACCTGAGCTTTATGTGCCTTCTTGAATCTGTTTTGTTTGCTCTTAATGGTTATTTGAGCCATTGTACCGTTTTTCTTACCTTCTTCTTGTTACTATCAAGCCTTCACCTCATGACTTGCTTTTTCCAGTTAAGCATTTATACCTTAACTCAACTTTCTTTCTCGGTTCTATACTTGACTGTATGAATTAAGGAGTCATACTGAGGTGGTAAGTTGGTTAAATTTTGTATAGCCTGATCTTCATCTGACACCATAATGTTTAGGTTAGCTAGATCACCCAGTAACTTCAGCAAAGTATCCAAGTTTTCTTCAATGCTTTTATATCCACCATTTTGAAACTTGCAAAGCTTTGTTTGAGGTAAATTTTGGTAGGAAGTGTTTTCGTTTAGTAATCTGTTTCAAGTGCCTTCCATACTCCAATTGTAGTATGTTCCCTCATGACCTTCCTCAAGGCTATGTTCGAAAAATTAGAGCATATTAAGTTTCTCTCCCTTATATCTTTCTATTTAGCCTTCAGATCCTTCTCGACTTCTGTTACTGGTTTTAGTTCATGATCATCTTCATCCGATGATCCTGAACCAGACTCTCCACCAAGAATATGACCAAATCCCTGCAACTCAAGTTGCATTGCATCTTGAACTTCCACAAACCGTAAATCTCCTTTGCTATCGAACTTCTCCATTTCAAACTTCTGAACGCATCCATGGAAATCTACACATTAACAATAGATCAACAATTATAGATTGTAGGTGCCTAAGATTGTTTTACCACAATCAGATCAAAACCTCTTTGCACACAAAACCTTATGGTCTGATACCACTTGTGAAGAAATCACGATCTAATCACAATATTATGGTAGGCTTATACCACATTTTAGTAGTTGAGGCGGAAAATGACCATCTTGTTACTTTTCCACATCAAAAAGATGGTCGTATTAATTGATTTGAAGCTACATAACAATATTAACAAAGTATGAGAAATAAATTGGGCAAGCATCTGGGTCCGGCTAATATTGTTGGAAACAAATTCACATGCCATATTTCCATGTGATCCTTCCCCCACGTGCCATGTTACCATCTTCTTCTCTTCCATTTTTAAATCATTTTTCTCATCTGTCTTTTTAATATCAGGAAATTTGGACCTTAACTCTTAATCTTCTTAAATCCGAAATCACATTATATAGTATTAGTTTTGTTATGGTGGTCATTTGAACTAGAAACTTTTGACATAATACACAACGTCCTTTCTAATTTCGTCTCATCTATTATCATCTGTTTTTTTCTTTTCCTTCTCTTTATCGCCTTTTATTAGCCATGTTTATTATCCATTATCAACTTGGAACAAGGCGTAAACTCATGGGTTTCGACTTTGATTTCTGTTAAAATAAAGTGATGCTATTTGACAAGACCAAGATGAAGACATGCTTTAAGCTTCTTAGAAAATCTGGGACCAGACTAGTCATTGATATTATTCCCCTAGAAATTTGGTTGAGCCTCAGCCCAAACACCCCTTAGACTAAAAAATGTTCATATATTAGTTTTTAAATAATTTATTGACTAAACTCTATCGTTATATTCAAATAGTATAATTATTTTTAGAAAGTGTTAATCATATTTTAACCTGCTTTATATTAGTCAAAATTTATTTTAAATATTTTTTTAATAATAATCATATAATTTATTTCATTTTGGCTCGTATTAATCTAAATATCATGTATGTCTGATGAAGAAACTCACAATCACAATTCTATGTACAAATATTTAGAGCTTAACTTATTTAATTATATATTTATATTTGTGATCAAATTTAATATTTTAATTATATTTATAATAGATAAAATTTTATTTTTAATTTTAAATTAAAATGTAATAAAACATCAACGTATAATCATATTTAAATATTAGATATTAATTACTATTTTCAAATAGATATTATAAAGTTTTATAAGATTTTATATTTGAAGTGAATATATATATTTATAACTAAAATTAAAAAGATATTAAAGTGTTATGAATTAAGCATTTTATTATAAATGAAGTTAATTATTTTTGATCTAACGTTATTGCCCTTAATGAGAATCTAAAATTACAAATTTTTCTGTGACAAAAATGTAATCACATTTTAACTAAAAGTTAATTCCATAATGCGTTTTCATTTTATTAGAACAGATGGTATAAATATGCATGTACCCGAATGAGGCTTTTAGTGACTTTTAACTATTAAACTAGAATTTGATCCGCGTAACCACACATATTTTGTTTTCATTTTTAAATACATAGATATTTATTTACATCATTAGTAATATTAGTTATAGATTTAAATGTTTATACAACTATTACAACACAATAATTTTATAGTATACATGTTAACATATACATGAAATCATATTTTAAAATTATTTTATATTTAAATTATATTAAATTTTGATTTGGGTTTCAAAGTTAGGTTACTATTTAGCAAAATTTTAATATTTCTTTAGTAATATATATATATATATATATATATGTTAATTTTATGTTTATATGTTAATATCAAATGTTTCAATCCATTTCTTATTATATATTTATTTATTGGATTTGCATATAATTATTAAATAAAATAATATATACGTAAAAGTCATATTTTAAATTATTTTATATTTAATTTTTACTCACTATCATAGTGTAATTTAATTTCATATATTTCAAATTTAAAAATAAACAAATTTTATGTAAAATATTATTGTTATATTAATAATTTTTTAAAATAAATTTTGCTACAAAAATACAATTTTATAAAAATTTATAGTAATAATAGTATAAGCTACATAAACATTATTATAAGGTTAGATAATATATAACACAAATTATGTTAAGTTATTGATAATTTTATTATATAAACTATAACTTGAGTATAAAAAAAAAACCGCATGACCAATAATATTATAATAAATTAAAGTAAATTTTATGTTTATTTAGATAATATATTATTGTATATATAAGTATATAATTTTTATTTTTCATTTATAAAGTACAGGATTTTCATTTTTTTCATTTTATAAAATATAATTGAATGTATATTAATCTTTAATTATATTTTATATAATTCGAAATTAATTAAATAGTTACATAATTTTTAATGTTGAGATCTTTCTAAAATCTTTTTCAAAAAATTTGTTATAATTTTTAATATATATTATATTTAAAATAAAAAGATATCAAAAGATATTATGATTAAAGTAGTTTACAAATATTTTATCATTAGTTTTTAATGAAAATACATTTATTAAAGGTTTTTAATGATGCGTCCCAATAAAAAAGTCACACATGAAATGAGTTATGACTTCTATTTTAATAGAATAGATAGTCTATGAGGTCTAAAGAGTAATTTATTTTGACTGGCTAAATATATAAGAAATTAAATATATGGGGTAAATCTATCAAATAAACTTTTAAGCTTTTATCACAAAAAATAGATTTCAAGAAAAAAATGACTAAAATAGATTCTTTATTTTTAAAATTTAAAATTTATTTTAAATTTTAATTTTAAAAATTACTTCCAAAAACCCCGCCCCATGATTTTTAAACTCTAAATCTTAGATTAGTTAATCCAATTGATATAAATGTATATTTTCATTATTTAATAAAATTTAGTTTAGTTTATTTTTTTTTCTCAAAAACTATTTTTTGCGACAATTATTTTTAGGGAGAATTGGAAAAACAAGACACTTTCGATGTTTTCCAAATAAGGACTTTTGATACTTTTAGTCATTTTGGACATGTTTTGCCTTTGTGTTGTGGAAAAATATAGTAAAATAAGGTAAAAAAATATTAAAAAATATATTAGTCATTAGAAACCAAGTATATATACTTTTATGTTTGATTTATTTTTTAAAAATTCTGGAACTATGTTTTATTTAATGTCATAGGTAGGGTAGAATACTTATTCTAGCCATCAACGGTAGTGTAGTAATCGAATACAAAGTATAATACATAGGTGTACCTTGGATAGAAAATATAAACTACACTTTCTTCTATAATTACCCTAGCTAGATTGTGTCTCGTATTATTCTAGCTAGATGTCTTTAGTTTACCTGCGACTTTTTACAAGTTCTATCCCATAGTCAGTGAAATACCTTTCTTTTTTTACACGTCATACCTTGTTCTACCTTTTACCATATAATATCCTATGGCAGAATGTAGTTTCCACTCTCTCTATAGCTTTCTGACCTACGTATGATGTATATTCTAACCAAATAAAGTAAAAATGGAAACTTCCAATTTCGTTAAATATCTTTTCCTAAATCTATCCTAAATATCTCTAAGTATATTCTCTCCCATGATTTTCTCTTCACACGATCTCTATCTCCATCGTTCCTTGTATCTCTCTCTCTCTTCTTCATCGACAAACATCTCTTCTATCAACCAACACAAGATGGTTCTAATCTATGTTAAATCTGGTGTATGGAGGTCAAGTTGCAGTGACAAGTGGAGTTTCTTGGCAGAAAAACAAAGGCAGTGGTGCGAAGGGTGACATTAGAAACTACTACTTTATTGGAGAAACTCAAGATCATGGTGGTGTGAAGATTATGGGGTCGATCCTAATTTGGTTAATGTCGAGTTCAGTTATGAGATGGTGAATCAAAGAGGGAATCCTCCCATTAGTATCAGCAATGATCGACAAGTATGTAACTTTGTGGGCTACGCAAAGAAGGGTTCCTCTACAACCTGTGTGTCACGTTCTCTGGTAATGGTACTGGTGTAAATGAAAAGGAACGAGTGAATATCGATTTGAATAAAGAGCCATGTGATTCAAGTAATGTTGAGGAAGGTGAAGTTCCTGAAATAAATCGGAGAGATTTTGTAGAACCATCAACATAGTGTTGTGATAAAAGGAAGGAATCATGTCGGTGAGGATGGTTCCGGGTGAGGATGGTTTAAAGAGTGAAAAAACTATGGAGATAGTGAGAAGGGAATGAGAAACGAGGAGTTGCTGAGAAGAATCAAATTCTTGATAGTCAGTGCTTCTAAAGGCATCAATGGAACCAACTTTTGCGCAATGAATATATACACTTAGATTCTCATTAATATAAACATTATATCAAACTAATGATGAGGACTAATACGATATATATGGATATAAGATTGTTGTGAGCTACGATGGGAGATCGTTTTGGTTGCCGTGCGTGAATGTCTGATGATAGGTCTAGCATGTAGAGATTTCATGAATCAAAGTAACGAGATGATGGATTGGTAGTAAATCATCGTGTGAACTTGAGAAAGAAAAATCGTCGCGGACTCGAGAAAAAGACGTGCAAGAAAATATTTGAGAGTTGTCTGAGGTACTCGCATAAATCGAGTAGATGATGAGCATAAATTTGAATGGTGAACACTCTAAAGCTAGACAACATGATATACAGTTTTTATTGACGCGCAATCGTGTTAGTCACTAGTGCTCGGAGTTTTATATTGGTATTTTGGCACGCTCATCTGGAAGATCTCGTCGATGAGTGATTCAGCACAGAATTAAGCGCCTGTTAATAAAGAGAGGGTGTGAATACCTACGAATCGTAACATGGCTTATAGACTAAGATTACTCAGTAATAATTTATGAGTATTCATGTGTTATGTAGCGCTCGCTCACACCAAAGAATATGGGAAAAAAGTAAAGAATGATCTAATCTGGTACATCACACTCATCTCATGAAACTAACAAGTGGGGAGTTTTAGTGGATTTATTAATCGATCGTTTGTAAATTCGGGGTAAGGTAGGATTCTCAGCACGTCATACAGCGTAGGTGATTGTTGTTGAATGGAATCATTTCGCTGGCGAAAATATAAATATAAGAGTTTTACTTGTTGCTACAATACGGATGCTAGAGCGTATCCATACTTAATATCCTAGTGTCAGTTAGGAGTTGTTAGTAATTCAGAGAAGTAGATGAATTGAGGTAGTGGTTTTTCTATATAGATTGAATTTTGTGGCTTATAGCCCTGGTAAAAGACTAGCCTATGTTTTGTGTTATGAATCAGTAATATTGGCGTCAATTGCTATAACGGGATTTGGAGACTTGTCTCTGTATCGCGCTCAGCAGACTCAAAACGGTAATTTTTTCATTTACCTAATAAATATTTAATGACACAAATATGATGTGAAGTTACTTACGAGCACTACTATAAGTGACGGTAAAGAGAATTGTGTACACTGAAAAGACTATAAGGTGTCATATTATAGGTATACGTGTATATTGTCAGGTTAATCGTATATCAAAGTGCACATTTTATTACGATATTAGTTCTCTTCAGGAGCTTTGTGAAGTTATTTCTATATATGCAGCGCTCGATGTATATAAATATGGGCTCTGTTAACTTAAACTTTCTCTCCTGGCTCAGGATACTGAAACAGGCAGAAGAATCGATACCTAACACTTATGAGTTCGATATAAGTTTTATATATATGAGATCAGCTCTCTAGATATATTTGTCGCAAGATAATACTATGTATAAATAGCTAGAGTTTTAGAGTATATTTTCCCATTCAGAGAACATGAATTGAAACAGATAATTTGTTAGACGAGCAGAGAGATATTAGTAGTGTCTCTCAATAGGAGAATGGATAACTTATTATACGATTAATAAGGATCTGGAAGTATATATAATTAAAGTGTGAAGGGATGAAGTCTCACAGGTGAGTTTATCTGGTTCTACGAGAGTTGACAAATTTAGATCTACATTGGTTAATGTGACACGAAAGTTTATTGTATAGTTTGATATTGAGAGTCCGAGACAGTGCCGAGTGTTGTGGGAGAAGTATTGGATATTTAGTGATATAAACCTAAAACATTGAAAAACATGCCAATATAAATCTATGTCTATAAATATTTAATTATATAACTAAAGAGGAAAGTCTAAGAATTGTATATTGTCTACAAATCTATTATTCTTGGTTACTTATGATAAAATCTTTTTTTCTCGTGTGTAATTATAAGCTTTGACAGGTATATAATGACTATTATCTCGGATAATGTTCTTTTTTTTTTTGTACACAGGCTACATGGAATACATTCATTGATTTTTTTTAGAATGGCGTTACTATTAAGGGCTGAAATAGCTAGAGAAGCTGCCTATAATTCGGAATCTCCATCTTAATTTCAACTATCCGTTACAGAGGCTTGAAATTGGGAATGGGTCCAGTATGAAGGTACACCAAGGAAAGAAAGAGTGTTGTAGTAAAACAATAAAGAGAAAGGTATGAAACTGTAGAAACAGATTAGATTTCTACATAAAGATCACCAAGAATAAAAGTATAAAGTGGCTCGGCTCGTGTGGTTGATGTGATGGATCAAAGAAGAGATGTATATATTGTGGGATATACTACCTAGTTTTGCTCTTGTGATCTGTTCTAACTGTTCATTTTTGTTTATTTGCTTTATAGAGACATTTGTTGAGTCAATTCAAAAACTTGAAAAACATACAATCATTTATGAAGGTTTTGATTATTGAACTAATTATAATTTTGTTCTTACGAATAGAAAACACCATACTAGATAACAAAAATGATTACAGATCATATTTGTCTTACATATTTAGATAAAATATAAAACAACATATAAGTTAGACATCATATGTTGAAAACACACAAATATACATCTACATAGTTTATTAGGTTGAAAAAAATGACAGACTAGAGAATGCACTAATTTGACATCCATGTATTTTCATAACAAAGATTAAACAACATATTAACATGGTAATATAATTACTAATAATTAAATTTATCGAATAGTTATTCCTAGCCTATCTTATCCCACGCAACAAACTATACTTGAGTACGGTCAATTAAAAGAGACAGTAGGAATAATCCTCATAAATCTGTTTGGAACTTCTATGAAACTATTCCGTGAATACTTATACACCGACTTATTAAAAGTGATACCAATGCTATAGCTATAATCGATGCTTTTAGATAAAGTACATGGTAAGAACACCATTGGTGAGTTCACATAAAACATTGAGCTATCATTTATTGTCCTTAATACTAGATGCATACCATATCATAACTTTGACTCAATTGATTGGAGTCTAGAATATGACTCTGCTCTTGATTTAACAATTTGGTTTAGTCTTCTTGTGATGCTAATTTTAAGTTCATGTGTTGAGTTCCATCATGCATTCTGCCGTGTTAGGTTATTGGCGTGTTTTTGTTGATGTTTTCTATCAATATTCAGGTAGCGTTATAACGAAGCTTGAGAAAAGTGCTTCAAGGTTTTAGCGTTAATAATTTCGACATTCAGTCGTATCATCTCGCTATACATCTAAATATATAACATCCAGTTAAATTAATTCATAAATACACAGAATAGTTATAATAAATACTTATTAAATCTATATAACACTCTCATTATTTAATAAATAATCTTTATAGCAAAGTTTTCTAACTTATAACAAATTATTAACATCAACATATACTCTCGTCATTACTTAAGCCTCTGATTCTTATGAAACAAGACTCTTACAAACCAATATATATACGGATATTAAATATCGAGATTTCTAGATATGTGAATGAATACGATTGAGTTATTTTATCCAAGCGTTTTTGGTACCTTCACATCGAGAGAGATGAGATTTAGCTTAAGCATGATGGCTTAGGTAGCCGATAATCGATTGCTTGGTAGCATAAATTTGTTGCGATGGCTTGAGATATTGTTATTGACTTCTATTCTCATGTGACAATTTGATGGGTAGTGGTGAGGTATAGGCCTGCTATGGAAATGCTGATGCTAGGTGAGCTGTGCTTGTATCTACATTTTAACATCTTAAAGTCTGAGTACTTCAGCAATCTCTCCAATCTTCACTCTCATCTTTATTACTCTAGCATTCTTTTCCAATTCGCAGTCAAAATATCTGTAGAAACATTCTAGTGCCAACACAAGCTTCATATCATTCATCAATATCGGAGCTATTGTGGATCTAGTACATTATTGATTAATATGAGACCATTAATTACTTCATATTTTTATCCATTCACGATTACCGGAGTCATTCTATTTCCCTTTGTATATATTCTTCTGGCCTATGTTTATGCTAAGATACCTATTGTAGTTTTGAAACTCTTCTATTTGTTCTGCACTTATAGCTAAGTCTAATTGTTCCACCTGTTTCATCGCTACTTTTGGCTTAACATCATTGTACACGTACTTTATACATTTCTAATACTCTGCTCATATCGATTTCTTTAAGGTTTCCTATCATTTTTAATACCAATAGAAAATATTTATGGTGTAATTTCGTACTTCTCTCCAATTGATGGACACTTATAGAAAGTCAAAGTGTACTAACCAATTTATCATTCCTCATAAGTAGGTAACTTTGTCGTATTATCTCGCTACAACTACATCTTCTTTCTAAAAACAGTTAACTTTTCAACTACATCATAATTCCTGTCACAACTTAGAGTATAGCAGATTAGTATGTTATCCTATCTACTACATATAAATGGCTGACGAAGGTGATGAATTAATCTAATATAATAGCTAATACTTGTATAAAATAATCGAGATGAGATAAATGCTCCTACGCAAAATAATAGTTGTGTTATAACCGTGCGCGTGTGCACAGACTGTCTCCACTCTAGTGTTTTGACGTTCCGTCTTTCATCGAATTGAAACTACCATTCGTGCTAGCTGACTATCCAAGGTGGGGATTTCATGAGCCGTTCATTAAATACTTTACTTGTTCAGATTTTCTTCTACAGTTGAGCTTTCTCCTAATAACTTTGGTATTGAGATTACCATGAGCCCAATTCTGATAGGGACACTCTAATTGTAGTTGAAGGCCATCTTTAAACGTAACATCGTTAGTGATTCCGTTTCAAAGTTTTTGTGTCACATCGTCTATTATAGCCTATTGAGTACGACATCGCTGTCAATAAGAGAGGCACTACACTGGCTCCACGAAACGAATAATTTCGAACCTTTCATCTATAATCATAACTATACATGTATCTAGTTACAACTCTGATGCGAGTGCTGAAATAATATCTTCTTTCCTTTTTACATATCTTTTCTAAACGAATTAAATCAATTTTACAAATAACAATTATATGCAATAGTATTCACACCAGTTAAATTATTAGAATCATCATTAACTACGACATTTTTAATCATATCCTCTATTTGATTTTTGCCCACACGAATAAGGGTAATTTAAATAATCTCTAACTTTATTTAAATTTGGTCACTTGAATTACACTGATAAAGGCTTTTAGTAAACTCTATCCTCTTATTTACAAACATATCCCAAGACAATCAGACACTTCTTATGGATGATAGCACTCTAGTTAATCAAAATCTCTGACAGTACTCGGTAAACTGCAATTAGAAACTCTATGCCAAATGAATAATTCGAAGAGGGTTCTTCTGCTCAAGATCAACAAGAAGACTGCATGCATCTTATGTAAGCTTTTCACCTACTCTTCCTGTACACACTAGAAGGCTAGTGTTTATCGTAATCTTTGCTAGACAGAGTATTACTCCTCACTTTAAATCCAGTAAACAATCTTAAATATTATATGAAGCGAAAATTACGATTTGATATGCTCACGATATTCAATTCTAGAATCTACTTCTAGGCAGCTCTCATTTGTTATTCAATCTTTTGAGTATAAAGTTGTCCAATACACCTTGTCAATTGTTAATAAATACGATCTGTAGACTTATTATACTATAGGTCTCGTTGACTTAAAAAGACTTAAGATAAGCTCTGTTAGAAGTAAACCTCTCTCTAGTAAACATATACTATAATACACTATAGAAAAATAAGTATTGTATAAACCGGAAGAACGAAAGCATATATGAAAGGAAGTCATATAAATTGACTATTATTGACATGTTTAATTAAGTAATAGTAATCATATAGTTCCATCAAGAGTCATCTCGAGAGGTTAAAATGTTTGTATTGTGTAGCTTTTAGAGATACACTTTGCTATTCCGAGAAACAATCTCATGTACGCGGAAGCTATTGTTCTATCAATATTTGGAACTCAACATAAGAGCCAAATGCTTTTTTGAATTCGGAGCACAAAAGCATAATAAAACAGAGAGAGCTTCTTCTACTGTTGAGAGGTTACTCAGATGTTGCTTCTCAACATGATAAAAACGAATGCATTATTCAGTTAGCGATGTACTACTAACAACAATGTCGACACCGACATTACCTGATTAACAGCGCACGGTTGTGTCGTGTTGAATTTCAGAGAATATATAAGTCATAAGAGCTCAATTAAAAGGTTAGAATAGAAAGGTTGTTGTATAATGTGCCAAGCATAGTAAAAACAGAACAGAGCACTATGCAGAGATTTTTATACCAGGTTGAAGAGAAAAGAGAGAACGTTGATGGATAATTCAAGATAACATAGATTGATTGCTTTATTATGTATTATTTCAAGAATCAGCAGCACACACAATAAAAAACTATACTATATAATGTGTTTCGGATTTAGAAGATTAAGAGTTAGGGTCCAAAATTTCCTGCATATTAAAAGGTCAGATGAAGAAAATGATTTAAATGGAGAGAAGAGATGGTACATGGCACGTGGGGGAAGATGCACATGGAATTGGCATGTGAATTTGTTTCGCAACATAATTAGGGGACTCAGATCTGCCAATTTATTTTCATACTTTGGTTATATGGTTATGTAGCTTCAAATCAATTAATCGCCATCTTTTTGATGTGGAAGTAACAAGATGGTCATTTTCCGGTCAAACTAAAATGTGGTATAAGCCTACCATAATATTTGTGAATTAGATTCGTGATTTCTTCACAAGTGGTATCAGACTAAGGTTTTGTGTGAAAGAGGTTTTGATTGATTTGTGGTAAACAATCTTAGGCACCTACAATCTATAATTGTTGATCTATTGTTAATGTGTAGATTTCCCATGGATGGTTCAGAGTTTGAAAATGGAGAAGCGATAGCAAAAGGAGATTTACGGTTTTGTGGAAGTTCGAAGATGCATGCAACTTGAAGTTGCAGGGATTGGTCATATTCTTGGTGGTAGAGTTGGTTCAGGATCGATCGGAAAGATGATCATGAACAAACCAGTACGAAGTGGAAGGATTGAGGCTAATAGAAGATTAGGGAGAGAATTAATAGCTCTAATTTTCGAACATAGATTGAGAAGGTATGAGGGAACATAACTACAATGGAGTATGGAAGGACTTGAAACAGATTACTCAACGAAAACACTTCCTACAAAATTTCCTAACAAGCTTTGCAAGTTTCAAAAATGGTGGAATATAAAAGCATTGAAGAAACTTGGGATATTGCTGAAGTTATGGGTGATTTAGCTAAGGCTAAACATGTATGGTGTCAGATGACGATTCAGGCTATACAAAATTTAACCAAACTTACCATCAGTATGATCTTTAATTCATAAGTGTATAGAACGAGAAGAGTGAGTTAAGGTATAAATGCTTAACTGAAAAAGCAAGTCATGAGTGAAGGCTTGATAGTAAAAGAAGAAGGTAAGAAAAGGTAACAATGGCTAAATAAACATTAAGAGCACAAAAAGATTCAAGAGGAATAAAGCTAGGTTCAGCTAAGTACGTGAGTGGGTTGGACGTGTGGGAAGAAGACCATAACCGAGATGTTCAGAGAGAAAAAAGAAATTCTAGAGAATCAAAACTAAATTATTGTTCAATCAAATGAAGCAATGTTTTTAACATTATATCATGAGGATACTAAATATGAATGAATTGCTTGATTCTAGGTGTACTTTCCATATACACCAGACAACAGATGCGTTCTTTGAGTTTGAGGACATGGACGTGTGGTGAATTCTGATGGCAACAACACTCAATCAGGTTAAAAGAATTGGAATTAAAAATTCTAAATGCCTAACAAGTCATAAGTCATCTAATAAGCATGAGATTATCATGATGGAAGAAATTTGATCTCGCTTCAACAGTTGGAGAAAAATGGCTGCAACTATGACGGATCTTGATTTTCAAGTAACGTTATATAAAGAAGAAGTATGGTGCTGTCTAGAAATACAAAGAAGGCCTATGTTCATTTTTGGTTTATCTGTGTGTTTTGTTATGAGTGTTGGCGAGTTATCTTTGCTGGTTTTTAACAATCGCTTTTCTGTTTCAGGGGTGAATAAGATTGGGTAATCGGTAGAACAAGCATGGAAAGAGGGGAAGACAAGCCGAAGAAACATTTAAAAACAAGGAATTGGTAATAATATGAAGGTAGAGAAGACAATAAGTGTACAAAATGAAAAAGATGGTCAGTTGAATGTTCAGATGAATTAAATGAAGAAATGAAGAAGACTAATGAAGAAACTTATAAGAGATGAAATTATGTTGCTGATTGTGATCATCTTGAAGAATGAAGATATACCAAATAAAGGAATCATACAATAAGCTGATTAGGGTTTACGGTTTATGCGTTTAGAGTTTAGGTTGGCAGGAATTGTGATTATGATTAACATAGTGGGACAATATGTATAACTAAGGCTAAAGATATAGGTCGCGCCTCAAGCTTGATTATTCACCAGAGCAATGCAGTTGGTCAAGTCCTCCAGTCGCCTCCACCACGATGGACGCGATGAAAGTCTATCCTAAAAATTCCTACAGGGTTCGTGGGAGACAGATGCCGTTCAGAAGTAGTTACCCGACATATATGTAATATTTCCTCTACAACTCAGCCTTTAATACCCAATTCAACCAAAAACACAAACAAATCAACTATAGCTACTCCAGGCCATCACTACCCAAACCACGAACCTACACTTCTTCGCACGCTGAAAATGCCATATTATGAAAACCCATTCAAAAAACATGCGTCAAAACCATAACCAAATTCCCTCACCAAACAACAAACTTCTTCATCTCTACTACCTGAACTACCCTTCATCTTGACTATGCAGAGACGTTCAGCCCAGTCATCAAAAATCAAAAACCATTCATCTTTGTACTCAAGCCAAGTTGTTTGTCTCGCTGGATTGAATTTGACAAGATGTCAACAATGCATTCCTTCAGCGAACTCTTCAAGATGAAGGTATGTGTCTCAACTTCCTGGATTTATTTATAATGAACTGCTCATCATCGTTTTTCCGATTAACAAATCTTATATGGGGCTCAAGCGGCTCTGCGAACATGGATGAAGAACAAGCGCACAGTCCTATCATCAGGTTTCAGAATTCGACGCAGATATGTCTATGTTTATCAATGAACAGGGAGCGCATTTGGGTCTACATATGGTCTATGTGGACGACAGGTTGCCACGAGAAGTAGTCTCCTTGGAAGACTATAATAATTGATAACCTTGCAGTGGATTCCTCACAAAAATTTTCAGAAATTCTCATTTTATGAGTATTGAGGCTCATGCGAACGTCAAGGGGATGCATTTGATTTTGCAACGCAAATATATCCTAGAAGCTCTTTTTTTGGCCCAAAAGTCCATGCTCAAGCAGTCCTGTCTCCACCACTCCTCTGCATATAAGTTATTGCTTGTCGATACTGTGGCTGCCTAATGCAAAAATACGAATGGTGGTTGGAGCTACAATACTTGGCTTCACGAGACTGAATTGCATTACGCAATGAATAATTTCTCCCAATTTATGCATATACTGATGAGCATGGACTGCTGCAAAAAGGTTTCTCTGCTGGCTGTCTAGAACCAACTCATGGTATTTCTTAGGTGTGACTCCCTTCAAACTTATGCATTTTAGATGCAAATTGGGCTGGAGATCTAATGATTTGTTCCACCAAAACATATATCATTTATCTGAGGCTCTACTCATATCATCTTGGTCGCAAGAAACAATCGAGAGTCGCTCGTTCTCAACAGATGCGGAATATAAAGCAGTTGCCAAGCATGGGCTTAAATTTCGATGGATAACCTCGCTTCTCACCGACTTACAGATTCAAACTTTCCTCTTACTCTAGTTATTTTTATTTGTCAATGTTGGGGCTAGGTACTATATGGCTATTGATATTCCGCACGAGGATAGCTGTGGTTTAATGACTAATTTTAATTCGTGGACAATGTTCAGTTGGATGCTCTCTATGTTCTTATGTGTCTACGATGATTAGTTAGCACACTTACTAAACTAATCCACTCTGAAGTTAAGATTTCTGCAACTTATCTCCGAGATTGGAGTTATTTACAAATCCCTCTCTCAAGAAGGTGATAGAGTCTATATAAAAAGTAGATTTATAAATAAATTATTCTATATAGCATAATAGGCAAAATCTCAGTGTGTCTCCTATACATTGTGTCCTCATTGAGTCATTTTTCTCTATATAAGTAGATCCGCAAAAACTTAATTTAAAGTTTCCTTTGTATCGAGAAATATTATCGTAATGTTTTCCATATAGAATATTGTTAGTGTTTGAGGTGTATTTTGGCTTTCCCTTAGAGTGCGTAAGTTCGTTACTTTTGCACGAATGATGTCCCCAAGGTCTGCTTTTACCGTAAAAATGTATTTGTTTTTAGCAGCAAAACAAATAATTTTTGGTTTTATTTTTTAGAATTTCCCTCACAATGAATGTGTTATCGAGATTCGAATGTGAGAGAGGCGTGTTTTCGAAATGTTTCACGAATACATATATGAAAATACAATAACTAAAAAAAAATACGATTTTCGCACGCTCATGTAGTTTAACTATATTGATCTTTTTCTTATATGCAGACTTCTAACATGATTGAATCTCTTGTTAAGCAGGACTGACTCGATGTTTTAAAGAAAGTAGATATGTATTAAGTCCAGCTCGTTTCGGAAGATTGGATATAAAGCTGAACGAATAATGGACCGACCATTTAAAACCGACACATGGGTCACTCAGGTAAAATAATCTATTTTGGCTGTTCACTCATATAAAAGTCTTGGAGGAAATATGATGGAGATATTTCCGGTGGTTATATTTCATAAACAGTCGTGAAGTTTCCATTCACGAAGATTTCAAATTAATGGGGAATCTATCGCCAACTAGAATATACATTGATTAGATAATTTAGCATAACTCGGTCTTACATCATGATACATATTGTGAGTTTTATAAAAAATGTTTTTTATACGGTTAAGTAAAGGATATTCAGGTCGTGAAGTACTTTCTAAACCCAAAAATGTTATTTACACAAAACAAAACATTACACAGACTGCAAGCATTTGTTTCGTGGAAGAGAAATGCTCTTCAAAACATGTAATCATCTTATATGACAATTAGTATCATGACATGTAGCTGTTAAACTAACTTGCACCATCGGTCATAATGGGCGATATGAGTACATTTTTTTAAGATCTCGAGAACTAGATTAGCTCTATAATAGGGATTTTTTATTGTGTTTTGTTGTTCTATGTCCGTCTGGTTACTCAGCATCACTTCAGTTTTATATAAAAAAATATTTTTTTGATGTAAAGAAATTTGTGGCCGAATTTGGTACTGTATTTTGCTAATATAGCGGGATGTATGACATTGTGATACAATTTCATAATCTATTCAATAGTGGTTTATACTAACGAAAGTTTCTTAGATCTGGTGGTAATTATACAAAAGATTAGTGAGGACGAAGTGCAATTTTCATAACAAGATGGGAAATAATTAAGAGAGAGATAGGGATATAAATAACATTTGAAAACACTAGGATAGGCTTTTTACTAGAGGATATCATTACAAAACCTGACAATATATTCACAGGAATGCGGGATGAAACGGTTTATGGTATTTGATATCATCTACAACAAACATTGTCATATTCCTTATACGCTATAATTATGGTTTTTAGGTGGTCATTCCAAATTCTCATGTTAAACTCCGGAAGTCTTATACTAGTAGGATTCTTTATATTTGTATCACAATGATAAAATGGACTCAGACAAATTGATTACTTATATCTATGTGTCTATAACATACAAATATGAAAGTGAGTTAATTGAGATATATCTAGATATCACATTAAACTAAGTAATCACACAATCAAAAAACCATTGAACTAGGCTTCTGCTCTATATGGTGATCACAATGTAAATTGGTGATAATGGGTGTTCCAAACTAAAAACATGACAAAAAGCCAATAGCATCTTTATTATTTATTTATATGGTATATTCACACATTATGGAGTCAATTCTTCTCACACCTTCTTATTCAAAAAAACTCTCACCACTCTCACTACTCTTCCAACATAAATACGGGGGATAATTATTTTTAAATATAAATATTATTCAATTGAGATTTTCTAACTCATATGATTTTTAATAGGTCTAACAAATTAATCGTATACATAATAACTACCATATAACAATAAACATCTTTGCACGAACAGTGACACGTTAATTGTATAAAATTATTATAAACGTAGTCTAGAATTATCTTCTATATATTATAAATAAGACATTATCGGGGTTAATTGAGATGAGTTGAGGTTTAATCTATCATGGATAATAGTAAGTAAAACTGTGGTATAGGAAATCCTAGTTGTTATAGTAAACGGAGTGAGATGTTGATTTGAACAGTTATGAGGGGATGTAGAAGTTCACAACATCAGAAAAAATATAATAGAAAGGTTCGCTATATCGAATCTGAAACTTCCAACTAGAGAAGTATGATCATAAGCAACCAATTTTCAATTATCTCCAATCTAATGGCTTGAGATATCATAAGATATATAGAAAGTAACTCAATATAGTGTATAAGATAATTTAATAAATCAAAAAATAACGATATGAGCACTTCTTGGAAAGAACTATATTGACTACAAATATTGATACTACTCACACTTACTGAGTAAATCACCATATTGGAAACTGAAGAGTCGTAGAGAAGTAGGAGAGAGATGAAGAGAAAATTTAAATATTTAAATTTTCGTTTATATCACACACATACTTTATTTTAATATGGATATTTTATTAGTTTTACTTATTTTATTTACTTATGTGTTATTTGTCTATTTTAATTAATTTTATTATATAAAATACTTTGTATTAAATAGATTAATTTAATAGGAAATAAAAAATTTTAAATATATATATGTAATGGTAAATTAAGAGCATAATGTATCAAGGGAAACTAAGTCTTACATTCCTAAACAATCTTTCATTATAGATCGTGTGGATTATTTGTGTTACTAGCACGAAGCATATATATAGTATTACTTTTATTTTGTCTATAGGTTTGTTTTCTCAAAATGATTAGATAGTTAAACATAATAAATTCTTATCACGTATGTTATATTTGGTTATCTTGATAGAATTTGTTTAAATTTTGTTTAATAGATTAATTAAAAAATTAAAAATATAAAATTTATGAGGGTACAATATATATTATTTGCCCTTGCTAGGGACATCTTGTATAATACAAGGAATAATTTAAAATTCCATTACAAATAAATATGAGACTATCAAATGGATTAACTGACCTTACATTTTGTATCTATTAGGCACTAACTCATATTTCAGCAGATAATTTTTAATTTATAAGAAGGAAGTCGCTCAAGATATGTATGCATTTTTATTCATACACTCGATATCGAATTGTGAGAAAATTATTCTGTAAAATAAAGTAACATTTAATATGGAAAAGATAATAAAGTTGATTGATTATTGTTACGAACCATTCTAGTGTATCGATATTATAGGTAGAGACTATTGGCAGGAATACTAAGATAGTTTTAATTTAGAGATGCGTAAAGAGTATAAGATTGTATATAAATATTTTATTTTACTATAATCCAAATTAATTTAGTTTTCAAGTGTAATCTTTATGAAATTTGTTATATTACAGTATTAAATCAAAATTATAAATAATTTACATATATTTAGACGAGATAAATTTCTTGGTAACTTGGTATGTATATCTATTATGGAGGTTAAATTTATTTTAAACCTATTATTATAAATCAATTCTTTAAAAGTATTGGATATAAAATTATTGATTGTTGTGTTATATATAAAAAATCTAGGGAAAGTTTGGTATTTTGATATTGTGTTAATATGCGCTCATTAGTGATAAACTCGAGCCACTAACTCTCTCAGCAGCCACATACATATAAAATATATTATAGTTTATATAAATAATATATATAATTGTATAAATTATAATTATTATTACAGTTTATTATAATTTTACGGAATATAAATGGGGAGATAATTAAAGAATTATAAATTATTTTTAATATACTAAGTAATTGATTTTTAATAAAAATTTCACGTATTAATATGTAATTATATAAAATGGTCAATTTACACTATAGAACTAATTACTACATTATGCTTATCCTTCTTATCGAACTATGGTATATTTATCTCTTATTTTAAATAGGTATAAACTGAGTGATAATTTTAATTTGGTTTATTCTTCGAGAGCCTTTTAAAAGAAGTATATTGCATATAAATAAACTTAATGGTTAAGGCTAGAAGGATAGGCGGTTTTTGCATTAAGCGTTGAGAGCGAGGCTACTTGGCAAGATCTACATCCAGATAGTATCAGAATAATAGCTACTAGCGGATAGTGCAGCACCAGCACAGATGTAAGTCTACGTATCTCGTTCTTAAGGTGGGTATTTAAATAAGAACCTAAAAATGCATGCGTGCACATATACAGTTGTAGATGATCTTAGGCATTCAAGCTTGTGAGAGCTAGATTTAGGGTCGAGGACAGCTATGACAGAGATTTAAAATGTGTACTAGTAATTGTGTTTGGTTGGGTCCACACACAGTGTACTACTCCTTTTACTATATTACACGACTACATTCACTGTCGCCACTGAGTCCACACTGAAGAAAGAAATTATTCTCTTCTTGCTTTTTAATTAAATAGAAAGTCAAAAAATAATAAATCTATACAGAAGAGGTGTAAATGCGTCATTACAGGGTGTAGTCGAGAGACCATGTCAGAATCATATATGGAAAATGTAATTGACTGATATTATTATGTGTCCTTGATAATCAAGGGCTGGTATTATTTGAAAGTTGTTTGCTTTTTCAATATTCATTTTAATCGAGCTGAATTTTAATTATATGTTTTTAAGGTTAAAATCACAAAATCAGTTAAGGAACAAAATAATAATAGAACAATCTATTAAGTACTTTTGAGAAGAGATGGTTTTTTTTACTATTGTTCTTATTCCATAACACATTAGAATGTCATGTTATTATATAATATTACATTTTTTAGCATTAAATATTTTATACATACTATTTATAGGTAATTTTTAAGTATATGTAAAAAGTTAATATATTTAACAAAGAACAGGAATTAGCAAATTATTATGTAACTTATTGTTTTTTATTATAAGAAGAAATTAATAATGGTTTATATTGGCGTATTAAAATATAGGGAAATGTTAATTTATTTATTTTGTCTATATAAAATATTTATTTTCAAAATATTAATTAAGCTTCATTAAAATTAACCATATTCTCACCACCCTATTAATTACATGCAGATGGACTCTTAATCAACAATATTTATCTTTATGATGACACTCGCTACTATAAATATTATAAAATTACTATAATAAAAATGGATTAAATATGTTAACAAATTATTTATAGTATATTAATATTACTAACTTTTTAATTTCATGGTTGTTTATTTCACAAATTTGTTATCAAGAATAGAATACTACTAGAATTTTTATATTAATTTATTTATGTTAAAATTTTCTTGAACATAATAAATTTCTTACTTGTTTAACACTTATAATATTTTTCTTCTTTATTCTTGTTTGAAAATATTTGCATTACTATGTAAAGATAAGGACTATGAAAGATAGAGTATATTATAACTCATTTATATAATTAGTTTCAACAATAAGATATGACACAGCTCATTTTTTTTTAAAAAATATATATTATAAATTGCAATCATAATATAACAAATGGTATCTCGAGAATTAATAAAGATTAAATATATTCTATGAATTATATGTGTTTTATATAGAATCTATTTATATACCTATAAAACACACAAAAAGTTAAATTATTATGTTAAACCGTTTACATTTAATTATAAAATTTACATTATAAAATAAACAAAACCCGGATGGATGTGGCGGGATGAAAGTCTAGTCTGTTCGTATAAGCGTTGCCTTTGTAAACATGTATATCCAGAGAAATATGGGGATAATGGTGCACAAAGCTAATTTCAGTTATCATATCGAAGAATGTATATCAATTCCTTATATGCAGGGTGGATCCACCTCAGAGAAGGGTGTATAAATTCGTGAAATGCAATAGAGATAAAAATATTTGGTTCTTTCGTGTTTTTATTTTACTATTTTGCTGCTCCATCCAAATTCAGTTCGAACTGGCATAAACTGTTCGTGTACTCTTTGTTTCTACCTTTTATTCGCCTTTAACTAAAAAAATATTTTCTTTTTCCCCCTTTTTTTGCCACCTAAATCTTTTTTTTTGTTTCTCAATTTTTCGTACACACTTTTAACTAATATGTTCATAAACCCTATTTTTCCTTTTTTGGTACATATATTATTCTTCTTTTTAAGTAAATTTTTTCTTTTTTTAATACTAGATATCTATAATTAACTATAATTTGTTCTAATTTCAACTCTAATAATTATACTGGTTATTTTAATTTTTCAAATAATCAGATTGATAAAAATAAACAGGCAATAAATGTTTTTTTACTATTATTGCAAAAGTAGATTTAAAATTTATGAAAATTATTATTTTCTTTATATGGTTCATTTAAAACATAAGATGTACATTTAAAGAAAAAACGTCAACTCACTTAATTATCTCTATTTTATAATATATAATATATATATATTGTCTGCACATTAACTGTTTCTCAAGATCCGCTTTTGCCTATACTAATTTTTGAATACCCAAACTTATTATGGGTTGCAATGCATCCTTAACGACCAACCTAAGATTCGCCTTTTGTAAAATATGTCCGTAGAATCTTTATTTAAATGATACAGTAGATTACTTTCATTGTTATTCTTCTTCAATGCTTACTGATGATTTCTAAGTCATCCTCTTCCTGGGTTTCTGATGTTATTAGGATGGCTTTTGTTTTTGTAATTATATAACATCTTGATGTCTTTTATTTGTTTTATTTGCTCCATTAAAGACTTTTCAATGCAAAAAATACAATGGATAGAATCCAGAAAAAGAAAACATATAACTACACACCTATATATTCTTCCTCTGAAAGACTCATCTTCAGGATATTCATTTCCAATTATATATCATAATCTTTTGAGTTCTGTTATTTCGTCTTCCTCCGACATAGTTGCGTGACTGTTATCGCTTGGCGGCCAATTTTCACACAAGGCTATAGTAACTCAGATATTCTTTTGGAACTGTTTTCATTATCGGAAGGTTCAGTCTAATTTCCCTGGAGCAACACATGAAATGTCGGACGCACCAATCGACTGAAAATAGCAACAAAACAACATTATATAGTAAAGGTTCGCATTAAACGAAGGCGCCGACATATCAAACTAAGGGCAGGTTCTACTTCACGATTCAGTCACGCTGACGAAGAATCGCTGCGGTCGAAATCTTCACTTGTGTTGAATTAATGCAGTGATTGGGCAAAGCGAAACGTCTCCAGAAATTCTCCCGAATTATCGATGGTATTCGGGTGAGTAACTGCAAAATTGAAAAAAAAAGGGTTCGGCGAACAGAAAGAAACGACTCGCTCGACAATGACTAATTTACATCGAGGATCCA
>CAJHQP010005083.1:0-49118 GCA_905132765.1 Moricandia arvensis | reverse complement strand
CCAACATGCTGGTTTGTCTTCAGTGTTGATTAACTCCTCCTCTTGTCTCACGTGATCAAATAAAGCTAGTAGAGCTTGTCTCTGAGCTTTGGTCTTTGATCTTGTAATCAGTCCAGTTGAGAAGATCAAATCATCATGAGCTGAATTTTGGTCCATCTCCTCTTCTCCACCTTCCAGTCGGCTACATAAGGGTCTACTTGCTCCAGCTCGTCCATCAGCTTCTGTATCTCACCCAGGTAAGGCGTCTCCTTTGGTTCTTTGGTTTCTTGGCTGCTGGTTTGGCCTGAGGTTGCATTTGATCCAATGGTGGTCGCACCATCCCCTCCTCCTTTAAAAGGATTTTACCTTAAATTCGATTCATCTGCAACAAAAGGGATCAAGTCAGAAACATTGAACGTTGAGCTAATGGTGTACTTACCTTGGAGATCAATCTGGTAAGCATTGTTGTTGATTTTCTCGAGCACTTTGAATGGACCATCTTTCCTTGGCATCAGCTTGGACTCCCTCTCATTAGGAATCCTTTCCTTCCTGAGGTGAATCCACACGAGATCACCTGGTTCTAGCACTAATTCTCTCCTACCTTTGTTCTTCTTTCTTGCATACATTTTGGTGCGGTCCTCTATGTTCCTCTTGACCTGTTCATGCAAAGATCTAACAAAGTCGGCCTTCTTCAGACTATCAAGGTTAGTCTGTTCTTTCAAAGGTAAAGCAAACAAATCTAATGGAGATAATGGATTCAATGCATAGACAGCTTGAAAAAGAGTGAGCTTAGTGGCTGAATGCATTGACCTATTGTATGCAAACTCTACATGAGGCAAACAGTCTTTCCAAGTCCTAATGTTCTTTTAGATGATAGCACGCAAAAGAGTAGATAAGGTTCTATTGACAATGTCAGTTTGCCCATCAGTTTGGGATGACAAGTAGTTGAAAATAGCAATCTAGTGCCTAATTTTCCCCCACAAGGTTTTCTAGAAATAGCTAAGTAACTTAGAGTCTCTATCAGAAACTATAGTACTAGGCATTCCATGCAATCTAACAACTTCTCTAAAGAATAGATCAGCCACTAAGGATGCATCATCAATTTTATGGCAAGGTATGAAATGTGCCATCTTAGAAAACATATCAACCACCACAAAGATTCTATCTCTAACCTTTCTAGTTCTAGGCAGTCCCAAAACAAAGTCCATAGAGATATCAACCCACGGTTCAGTAGGAATAGGGAGTGGAGTATACAAACCTGTTGGTTGAACCTTGGACTTGGCCTGCTTGCACACGACACACCTTTAGCACACCTTTTCCCCTTCTTTCTTCATGTTATGCCAATAGAAGTGTTCCTGCAAGGTAGACAGTGTCTTGGCTACGCCAAAGTTACCCATCAACCCTCCTCCATGAGCTTCCCTAACATATAGCTCCCTCAAAGAACCACAAAGGTACACACAAGCGGTTATCATAGAAAAGAAAACCTTTCACTTGATAAAACTTTCCACTAGCATGTTTCTCAGTGTTTCAAAAAGCTTTCTGAAACTCTGGATCATCAGCATAACAAGACTTAAGATGTTCAAATCCCAAAAGCTTTGTTTCCATAGAAGATCATAGAACATACCTGCTTGAGAATGCATCAACTACTACATTTTCCTTACCTTGCTTGTATTGGATGACATAAGGGAATGTCTTGATGAACTCAATCCACCTAGCATGCCTCTTGTTCAGTTTCTGTTGCCCTTTGATATGCTTAAGAGATTCATGATCTGTATGGATCACAAATTCTTTAGGCCAAAGGTAATGCTGCCACGTCCGAAGAGCTCTCACCAAGGCATACATCTCCTTGTCATAGGTTGGGTAGTTCAGTGTGGCGCCTCCAAGCTTCTCACTGAAGTAAGATATAGGCCTCCTCTCTTGCATCAGCACGGCTCCAATTCCCACTCCAGATGCATCACACTTTATCTCAAAAGTTTTAAGAAAGTCAAGGAGTACAAGTAAAGGAGCACTAGTTAACTTCCTTTTCAGCAGATGGAATGCATCTTCCTGAGCTTATCCCCAAGTGAATCCCACACTCTTCTTGATGACTTCAGTGAGTGGGGCATCAATGGTACTGAAGTCTTTCACAAACCTCCTGTAGAAGCCATCAAGTCCATGAAAACTTCTGACTTCCCCAATGGTTTTAGGAGCCGGCCACTCCTTGATAGCCTTCACCTTCTCCTCATCAACCTGTATGCCCTATGATGTAACAACAAAACCTAGAAAGACAAGGTTATCTGTTCCAGAGGAGCACTTCTTGTAGTTGGCATACAGATTCTCTTTCCTAAGCACATCTAAGACCTGTCTCAAGTGCTCAACATGTTCTTTAATGGTCTTACTGTAAATCAGGATATCATCAAAGTACACAACCACAAATCGACCTATAAGAGCTCTCGAGACATGGTTCATTAGCCTCATGAACGTGCTAGGTGCATTAGTAAGACCAAATGGCATAACAAGCCACTCATACAATCCTAACTTAGTCTTAAAAGCAGTTTTCCACTCATCTCCTTCTTTCATTCTAATCTGGTGGTAACCACTCTTTTAATAAACTTTAGAAAAGACACATGAACCATGTAATTCATCTAACAGATCATCTAAGCGAGGGATTGGGTGTCTATACTTAATTGTGATGTTTTTGATGGTTCTGCAATCCACACACATGCGCCAGCTTCCATCCTTCTTGGGTACTAGTAGAACATGTACAACACAATGACTCATGCTCTCCCTGATGTGGCCTTTCTCCAAGAGATCATTGAATTGTTTCTGGAGCTCATTGGTCTCAACAGGATTGATCATGTATGCTGGACGGTTTGGGAGTGAGGCTCCTGGTACAAAGTCAATTTGAAGCTCAATGCCTCTGATGGGTGTCAAACCAATTGGATTATCTTCTGGAAAGACATCCCTATATGATGCACCTTCAGAAATAGAGTCAAGCGAAGCTGAGCCTGAAACTGAGCCTGAAGAGATAGAGAACGAAGTTGAACCAGGAGTTGTTGAACCAAGAAGATCAAACCGGCAAAGAGTGCCAAACCGAAAGTATGATTGAATCAATTAGTTGTCACTTTATTTCTTGATGAATTTCAAGTGCACAATAAGAAGAGAAGTGGTCATTATTGTGTTAAGGAACCATATCTTATACTATTTCCACTTTCCATGATTCTAGGAGTTGATACTCCACCTTTGTAATTTTCTATTTAAGTTCAAGTATGCAATGAGAAAAGGTAGACTACTACAACCAAGAACAAACATGTTATTAAGATTAACTTTGAGTACAATATCTGGGACCAACAATTAGTATCAGTGCTTCTATTCATAGTATCTAGACCGGTTGTCGTGACTTACCGTGTAGTACAGTCATGGGCAGCCACAAGGAGAGGATATCAGATCTTGAAACTGCAGTCGGCATGGTGCAAGATGAGATTTCTCAAATCAATGAAGGAATCCGGAACATGGAACAATCATTTAAACAGATGCTGTCCGAGGCTGTCTCGAGTATCCGCGAAGGCGGTTCCAGTGCACCGCGAGCCAACCGCAGACCTGAAGGGAACCAACCGTCGGTATCTGTCCAGAGGGAACACACAAACCCCTTTGCGCCAGCAACCACAACCCGACATGTCAAGTTGGAGTTCCTAAGTTCTCAGAGGGCGATCCTACTGCTTGGCTCAGCAAGGCAAAGCAATATTTCAGCTACCAGGACATTCTGTATGACCAAAGGGTTAGTTTTGCTTTGTATCACCTGAATGACGAGGCCAACGAATGGTGGCAACCAACCACCGAGGCCCTCAATGAAGATCAGACACCGATCACTTGGGAAGTATTTGAAGCTGAATTATGGGCTCGGTTCGGTCCAACTGCTGCAGAAGATTTCGACGAAGCACATTCCAAAATACAGCAGACCGGAACCTTGAGGGAGTATCAGCGGGAGTTTGAGAGGCTGCAGAACAAGGTGTCAGGATGGACTCAAAAGGCATTGATTGGGACGTACATCGGTGGCCTCAAGGATTCTATATCTGACGGCATACGTATGTTCCAACCTAGAACGCTTAAAGCCGCTATCGAGCTCGCGAGGATGAAAGATGAGCAGCTGCAGCGACAGCGTTGATTCACCGGTTTTGCTAACAAAACTTCGCGAAACCCTCCACCTACACCACCAGCACCAAATCTATCGAATAAGAGCAGTCATAACGAGAACCCTAAACGACTGAGTTGGGACGAAATGAAGTGCAAGAGGAGTCTTGGACTCTGTTTCAGCTGCGATGAGCGGTACACACCAGACCACCGTTGCCAGAAGTCCCAACTTCTTCTAATTGAAGGGATTGAAGATTCAGAGAATTAGGAAGAAGATAACGTTGCGACAGTAGAGGAACCTGAAATCACGCTGCAGGCTTTAACCGGATGGGGGTCACCCAAAACCATACGCATCAATGCTGAGATTAACCGTAAAAAGTTGGTAGCCTTGATCGACAATGGCTCAACCAACAATTTCGTCTCTGTCAAGATCGCTAACCGCTTAAATCTCAAACTTTCAACCCCCAAGCCTTTTCATGTAAGAGTCGCAGATGGACATCCTCTTCGATGCACCAGTATTTAAAAGGATGTGTCTACAACCATTGAAGGAGTTCGATTCCATATCGGTTTCTTTCCCTTGCCCATTAAAGGCCAATATCTCGTGTTAGGAATGCAATGGTTGCTACAGCTGGGGCTGACATTGTGCGACTGGACGGCGCAAACAATGATTTTCTCGTGGGCTGGACAGCAACAAATCATTCATGGGATTCAAGGGAGCTCAATTTTGCAAGCCCAAACGGAGGAGGTCTTACAAGACATCAAGTTGGGCCAGGCCTGTTTTGCAATGTCCATACCCCAAGAAGACGGCACCGTTGTGACCATCCCTGAAAAACTTCAGCCATTGACGGAAAAGTTCAACGCAATCTTTGCGATACCCGATCAGTTGCCTCCATCCCGTAACATCGAGCACCACATTACCCTGCGCGAAGGAGCCGACCCAGTAAATGTGAGACCATATCGATATGCCCACTTCCAGAAAGAAGAAATTGAGCGACAAGTACAAGCCATGATTAGCACCGGTTTTGTCCAGCCTAGTTCCAGCCCCTTCTCATCGCCGGTCTTACTAGTAAAGAAAAAAGGACGGATCTTGGCGGTTCTGCACAGATTATCGAGCCATGAACACTGTCACGATTAAGGATCGATTTCCCATTCTGACTGTTGATGATATGCTAGACGAGCTCCACGGCGCGACAGTCTTCACAAAGCTCGACCTCACCATCGGTTACCATCAGGTCAGGGTTCATCCAGCTGATGTCCACAAAACCGCTTTTCGCACTCACAGTGGTCACTACGAATATCTTGTTATGCCATTTGGACTTTGCAATGTTCCCTCGACATTTCAAGCATTAATGAATTCGATATTTAGAAACCATCTTCGTAAATTTGTTCTAGTTTTCTTCGATGGCATCTTGATCTACAGTCGCTCTTGGGAGGATCATGTTGATCATGTCAGACAAGTTTTCGAAATCCTACAAGGACAGAAGTTGTTCGTCAAGAAGAAGAAATGTGCTTTCGGTTAATCAGAGGTTGATTATCTTGGACACGTAATATCAGGCGATAGGGTTAAGGTTGATGGTTCCAATATACAGGCAATGTTGGATTGGATTCCACCAACCAATATCACCGAATTACGCGGGTTCCTTGGCCTCACGGGATACTACCAAAAATTTGTGAAAGATTATGGGTTGATCGCCAAGCCACTTACCAATCTTCTGAAGAAGGGGAATTTGACTGGTCTGTTCCTGCCAATGAAGCTTTCAACACCCTCAAAATTGCAATGACAACAACCCCGACACTCGCTTTGCCAGATTTTTCCAGTCCTTTCACCATTCAGACAGACGCTTCAGGAGATGGAATCGGGGCTGTTCTCACGCAACATTGGCAAACCGATCGCGTATATGAGTAGATATTTGGGGGTGATGAAACAAAGCTGGTCAACATATGCTAGTGAAAAGCTTGCTATCGTCATTGCAGTCCGCACTTGGAGACCTTATCTCCTTGGGCGTCGATTTACAATACAAACTGATCAACGGAGTTTACGGTATTTACTAGAGCAACGCATCATGACTCCAGAACGGCAAAAATGGATGGGCAAGCTCGTTGATTATGACTATGAAATCACTTACAAACCAGGTTCCATGAATGCTGCAGCTGACGCTCTCTCTCGTCGCGCTAACAGCCCCTATCTCAATGCTGTTTATTCTCAACAAACAGACTTTTGGGGAAACATCCGTCAGCAACAAACAACAGATCCTTACTTCATCAAAATCGGCAAGCAGGCAGATGTGAAACTCGGAGCACCATACATGAAGCGCCATGGTCTTGTTCACTACCATAACCGACTGGTCATACCTCCAAGTTCCCCCCTGATCCATTATCTCCTTCTAGAATACCACAACACGCGTATGGATGGATATTCAGGTACCCTTTGGACCCTCAAACATTTGTCACAACAATTTTACTGTCCATCAATGCACAAGACGGTCAGTGATTTTTGTTGCTCAGTGCGATGTATGTCAATGAGTAAAGACGGAAAGCTTGTCACCAAAAGGACTCCTTCAACCACTTCCGGTCCCAAATCAGTTATGGGAGGATCTTTCAATGGATTTTATTGATGTATTGCCTCGTTCTGATAACCGCACATCTATCATGGTTGTCGTTGACCGACTTTCGAAGGCAGCCCACTTGGTACCTCTTGCTCATCCTTACACGGCAAAAGGAATTGCATCCAAGTTCCTTGAAGCAGTTCAGACACAACGGCATTCCTAAGACAATTGTAAGTGATCGAGACCCAATCTTTGTTAGAAATTTCTGGAAAGAGCTATGGCGCTTATCTGCGACAGAACTAAAAATGTCATCCTCATACCACCCACAAACGGATGGCCAGACCGAGGTCGTAAACCATTGCATTAAGCAATATCTACGGTGCTTTGTTCACAGCCGACCGAAACAATGGAGCTTCCTGATTACTTGGGCATAATATTGGTATAATACCACCTATCACGCCTCTACAGGAATGACGCCTTTCAAAGCCATGTACGGGCAGGATCCACCAGCTTTTATCAGTTACGAGGGACAATCAACACCAGTCCAGGAACTCGACGACCAGCTTGTGGAACGCGACTTGGTGTTTCAAGAACTGAAGAATAACTTGTCTTCCGCAGCAAACTGAATGAAGCAAAAAGGTTATGAGTACTTACCTTGGCCGTGTCCTCTTTAAGTGAAGCTGGAACTGTGGCCTTAGCTTCTTCTCTTCTCAGCTTAAGTTGCCCCTGATCTTGATGCACTTCTTGTGGAGTCAATGGCACCAGAGTGATGTTTTTTTTCTTGGAACCAAGGAATGCGTATTCGTGTAGCCATCATGTACTGCCCTCTTGTCTATTGCATGGGCGGCCAAGCAAGATGTGACTAGCCTCCATAGGTAGAACATCACAAGTGATCTCATCCTGGTATCTCCCAATGGTCAGGGGCACCTTCACTTGTTTAGTGACACACATTTCACCTTCTTCACTAAGCCACTGGAGTGTGTATGGCTTCGGATGATTGCGGACAGTAAGGCCGAACTTGTTCACCAGTGTCTCACTTGCCACGTTGGTGCAGCTTCCTCCATCAATGATCAAGCTACACACCTTGTCTAGGACTACACATCTGGTATGAAACAAGTTCTCTCTTTGTTCATGTTCTTTTGCCTTTGGTTGAACATTGAGAGTCCTCCTGGTAACTGGCAACTCTCCTTTTACAGGGTAGTCCACGTCCTCCTCAGATAGCTCATCTTCATCCTCTGAAAATACTTCTCCATTATCGAGCATGATCATGATCTTCTTGTTGGTACACTCATTAGCATAGTGCCCAAAGCCATGACACTTGAAGCACTTGACATTTGTAGACCTAGTAGGTGTTGCTGGTCCTTTGCCCTTGTCTTCACGTGTGGAACCTACTGCTGAGGTTCCTTCTTTTGGCTTAACGAAGGACTTATCATCCCTTGAGTGGGCTGGTTTAGAAGCAGATCCGAATTGAGACTTGTCGGTGCTTCTCCTTTTATTTTGTTGCTCAATCAGAATGGCTTTGTGCAACAACTCGTCCATGTCCTCATAGTCTTGTAATTCCAACCTATCTTGGATATATTTGTTGAGTCCTCCCTCGAACCTAGCCATAGTTGCTTCAGCATCCTCAACCACTTCAGCCTTCATGATGAGTGTCTCCAACTCTTGGTGATAGTCCTCTACACTCTTTGTCCCTTGAGAAAGTCTTCTCAATCTCTGGTGAAGGTCTCGTCCATAGTGAGCAGGAACAAACTCTTCTTCATCAAGGTTTTCATCTCAAACCAAGAAGTGATATGGGGTTCCCCATTGCGCCTCCTTGTTGTTGCAATCTGCTCCCACCAGTTTATAGCATAACCACATAATTCAGTGCTGATAACTTGAACTTCCTATCCTCAGTGTAGTGTTGGGAACTGAAGACCAACTCTATCTTCTTCTCCCATTCCAAGAAGGCATCAGGATCATTCTTGCTATGGAATGGTGGTATCCTCAACTTGAGGCTGCCAAGGCTTATCATCAGTTTGCACACGTCTGTTGTGGTGCCTAGGTTGTTGTCCATCCAGTGAGTCTCCTTCACTCCCTTCTGCGGACTCAAGTTGTTCTTCATCTTCTTCCACTGCACGAGCTCCTCTCCTTGGTCTCATCCTAGCTCGTCCAGCACCTACACCTGCAGCATGATCATCACCAGGTAAGTCAATGTTAGCTCGGTTAGTTCTCTCCATTCTCCTGGTTATCCCAGCTATCATGTCTTCAAACTGCAGTTGATCAAGCCGGATTTGTGGGGCAACAGGTTCACCCACGTCCTCTCCATCTCTCCGTTTAGCCATAGTAACCTGAAAAACAAGTTAGAAAGCATATAGCAAACAATTCTCTCTCTCACTCAATTTTAGTTGCCAAGTCTCTGCCTTTCTCACGAGTTTAGTTAAGATTCAAAATTCTTTGACCTAAGCTCTAGAACATTATCCCAAGTGATTTAGATAGACAGATTGAGAGAGTTTAGTTGCCAATCCGCTTTACCACCCCAGTTGCATTTATCCTCAGCTCTTTGTTCTTTTCTTTTTTTTTTTTTATTTGGCCGATCTCTTTCTGTTTTTAGATCTTAGACCACTTTTTTTTTTTTTTTTCAGGGGTTGGCCGGATCAGCTTACAATAGATAGAAAGAGAAGAAATTGTTTGATGGAATGATAGATCTGAGTAGACAAACACGAACCCTAATCTTCAAGTGGCTCTGATACCACTTGGTGCGGCCTGGATAGGCTGTTATCCATGGATCACTTGAAGGGGATTGATAGAGGGTTTATCTAGAGGCTACTAGCACTAGGATCTGTTGATGAACTTCTCTCCTTGGCGATGGGGATGCCTCAGAGATGTGTTGTTACTCAAAGACACATGATTACCTTGTATTCGCGTTGATGGATCACAAGGAATTCCTTCCTTTAGATGAAGATCAATGTTCCTTTAGCTGAACAGAGAAAGCAGTAACGGGGCAAACAGTTTGCTGAAATGTTTTCGAGTTGATTGAATCCATCCTAAGATTCTCAGCGGCGCCTATTAAATAGAAAAATGTCCTAACCTTAACCCTAAACCAAGTTGGTTTTGTCTAAACTTATTTCTAATCGAATTACTAACCTTAAACCCAATTGAAATTGATTTACCCTGAATCCAAAATCCTAAATCTAATTGTCTTTGGTTTACTGGTTTAAGTTAAGTACAAATCGAAATCAGGTTAAACCAACATGCTGGTTTGTCTTCAGTCTTGATTAACTCCTCCTCTTGTTTCACGTGATCAAACAGAGCTAGTAGAGATTGTCTCTGACCTTTGGTCTTTGATCTTGTAATCGTTCCAGTTGAGAAGATCAAATCATCCTGAGCTGCATTTTGGTCCATCTCCTCTTCTCCACTCATCCAGTCGGCTACATAAGGGTGTACTTGCTCCAGCTCGTCCATCAGCTTCTGTATCTCAGCCAGGTAAGGCTCCTCCTTTGGTTCTTTGGTTTCTTGGCTGCTGGTTTAGCCTGAGGTTGCATTTGATCCAATGGTGGTCGCACCACGAAGCGTCTGTAGAAGGAGGCCAAATGATGAAAACTCCGAACTTCGGTGATGATGGTCAGGACAGGCCAAGACTGTATCTTAGAGATTTTATTCGGGTCGACCGCTAACCCTTGCGTGGAGACTACATACCCAAGGAAGTCAACCTGAGAGGAGCTAAATTCACACTTTTTTAGTGTGGCGTAAAACTTGTCACGACGGAGGACACTCAGGACGTTTGTAAGGTGTTAGATGTGATCTTCCAAAAACGAGCTAAAGATGAGTATGTCATCGAAGTAAACTACCACAAATCAAACAATGAAAGGACGCAGTGCCTGCTTCATTACTCGGATAAAAGTACTGGTGCATTGGATAACCCTAAAGGCATAATAAGCCACTCGAAGAGGCCTTCACTAGCATTAAATGCTGTTTTTCATTTGTCTCCAGGATGAATACGAATTTGATTGTAGCTTCTCTTGAGGTCGAGTTTAGAAAAAAATGTTGCTGTCCCAATCTGATCCAACAGGTCGTCCAGACGAGGAATGGGAAAGCGATAATGCACCGGTATTTTTTTGATCGAACAACTATCTACACACATACACCAAGAGCCATCTTTCTTTGGAATGAGTAGAGCTGGGACGGCACATGAACTCAAGCTTTCCAGTAGGAAACCCTTGGAAACAAGTTCCTCAACCTGTCGTCCAAGTTCCTCATGCTCACTTGGGCTCATTCGGTAGTGTGATCGATTGGGCAAGGCGGCATCGGGCATAAGGTCGATACGGTGTCGAATATCGCGGAGTGGTGGTTGTCCAACAAGAAGATCATCAGGGAACATATCTTCAAACTGACGAATAATGTCCGAGAAGGCCTTAGGGATGTTGTGTAACTGGTTGGGCAAGGATGGTTTAGTAATAAGGATGAAGACAAAACCCTCGTCACGCATTGTTTATTCAAACGAAGAGCGTTGAAGGTGCATGACCGGACTGGTTACTGGTGTTTGGGCGTATGGTGGAGATGGTTTGAAGACGTACCAATGGTTGTCAATATTGAAACTATATGTGTTATGAAACCCATCATGTATCATACGGCGATCAAATTCCCAAGGTCGGCCAAGGATTAGGTGGCACGTTTCCTTTGGTACAATGTCACAATAAACTTGGTCCTTGTAAGAAGGGCCGACGGAGAAAGAAACAAGAGCATGATGGGTGACATGGAGATCATGATCTTGGTGGAGCTACACAAGGTTGTCAGGAGATGGGTGAGACTCGTCCTTAATCTGGAGTTTATTAACAATATCAGCCGCTATTACATTCTCACAACTTCCAGAGTCTATTACGAAAGAGCATACACGTCCATTGATTGTACAGCGAGATTGAAAAAGTTTCTTTCGTTGAGGGATTTGTGGTTCAGACTTTGGTGCTAAACAAGGAAGACCAACAACTAGAAGATGTCCTGTGTCGGGATATAATTCTTCTTCCTCATTGGTTTGATCTTCATCGTAGACGGGGTCGTCATCTGGTTGGCCTTCTTCGATGAGTAACCGTCGGCAGTTTCGTGAAGGACAGGCCGATTACCTATGGACAGTTTCACCACATGAATAACATCGAAAGCCTTCTGGGAAAGTTTGTTGATTGTTGTTGATAGGGATTATTGCTGTCTCTGGCTTTGGAGCCGTGTCGCTAGGAATAAGTTGGGCTGCAACCAATGTTTTCTTAACCGATCGTGTGGTACCCCAAGGTGGGAAACCATTCTGAGCATGAGCGTCCAACGTCATGGCTTGTTGATAAGCTTCTGAGATAGATTGTGGTTGAAAAAAATTGAGAGTGAATTGGATTTGTTGGCGGAGACCTCCAATAAATCGCCTGGTTAGCTGTTCTTCCGTGTCACGAACCTGGACGCGGTTTATCATCTTTAGAAATTTCGTGGCATATTCAGCAACGGTACAAGTTCCTTGTCGTAGGTTTTGAAATCTCTGGAACATCAACTGATCATAGTTGTAGGGAAAGAAGTTCTTGCCTTTTAAGCTTATCCCATGAGGCAATTTTTGATTTACCCAAACGAGGTTTAGTTGTTTTGACTTGTGACCACCAAGCCGCTGCTCGGTCACTAAATCTGATGGCTATAAGTGGTACACATTGAACATGCGGAATTTGCTTGAATTCAAGGATTTCTTCCACTGTTAGAAACCAATCCAAGATTTCTTCGGCCACGGTAGTTCCATGAAACTCGGAAAAGTCGAGTTTAAAGCTAGATTTCCATGCTGAATTGTTGTTGTCTTCCTCTGAGTCTGAGGCGGAGTCACTAGGACGTTGGTGGTTGTGATGGAGTGGAGAAAAAGGGTTGGGATCGGTATCTTAGGCATCGGAATTGGAGGACTGGTCGTGTTGGCAATGAAGGCATCTAGGTTTTGATTGTTGCGTCGAGAGTGCAGCAACCGCGGCGGTGAGGTCAGCGATTTGTTGTAGAAGGTTAGCTGGATTCGAAGCCTAGCAAAGCTCTGATACCAACCTGGCGCAGCATACGACATAGTTTGAACGGTTGATCAAGAACTTGTTGGTTCGTAGAGACCTATTCTTAGATCGATCAAGAGTTTCTTGTGATAGCTTCTTGAAACCAACTTCTTTTTTTATCAATTGAATCAAATATTTCAAGGCAATAAGCAAAGCTTAGTTTATAAAATCAAAGTGCGTCTAGAACAAGACAACTATACTGGTTTATATAGCCTTTTTCATCTACAAATCCTAATGAGAAAAGGAAACTTGAAACTTAAGTAAAAAGGAAAACAACACATCATTGTCCAAAACAAATAGCAAACAAAAAATCATTATCCAAAAGAAATAGCATCCTTATCCAGACTGTTGAGATAGTCGACCACATCCTTATCCGGAGTTACAAGGGCGAGTGCTACTGCATCAGGGTCTATGGCAAATGGATGTCAAGAATGTTTTCTCCAAAGAGAGCTTACAGATGAAGTCTATATGCATCCACCTCTTGTTCTTGAGCATTTGGTGAAGCCTGGAAATGTCTTTAAATTGAAGAAGCCAATCTATGGCCTTAAACAATCCCCTAGAGCCTGGTACAAAAAGTTGAGTAACACCTTCAATGGACGAGGCTTCTTAAGATCAGAACTCGACCTCACTCTCTTCACTGTCACCTGATCATCAGGTATAATAGTTCTCCTTGTTTATGTTGATGATAGCATTATAACAGGGAGTGACAAATCTGGTATTCAGTCTACAAAAGACTTCCTTAAATCTATGTTTGATATCAAGGACTTGGGTAACCTAAAGTACTTCTTTGGAATCAAAATATATCGATCCACGGATGGACTATTTTTTTTCAAAGGAAGTACACACTTGATTTATCTAAGGATGCAGGTAAAGTAGATGGGAGACCAGCCAAAACACCACTGGAAGAAGGATATAAACTAAAACTTGAGGGGAGATTGAAGAGAACAAACCATTTGAAGTTGCCAAGCTATACAGGAAAATAGTTGGGAAGCTGATCTACCTCACTATCAGAAGACCAGATATCTGCTATGCGGTGAACCAACTAAGCCAGCACATGAAAACACAAAAGATGCACCATTGGAGTTTGGTGGACAGTATACTAAGGTATCTAAGTGACTTACCTGGCCATGGAGTCTGGATGGGGTGTAACAAGAGCACAGAGCTGGTGGGATATTGGGATACAGATTTGGCAGGAGACATAGTGGATAGGAAATTGACCACATGGTATTTTACATTCATTGGAGTCAACCTTGTGACTTGGAAGAACAAGAAGCAGAAGGTGGTATATTGTTCAAGTGTTGAGGCTGAATATAGGGATATGAGGAAGCTGTCAAGTAAGCTGGTATGGATCACGCGGATCCTCAAAGATCTAGGGATTGAAGTGAACACTCCCATCACCATGCACTGTGACAACCAAGCAGCTACTCACATTAGGTCCAACTATGTATTCCATGAGAGAACCAAGCACATAGAGGTGCATTGCCACAAATTCAGACAACTGGTGGTTCAAGGAGTGATCCTTCCATGCTACACCAGAAGTGAAGATCAGTTGGCTGATGTGTTTACAAAGGCTGTGAGCAGAAGACAATTGATTCCATCCATTCCAAATTGGGGCTCATGGATCTCTCTCAGCCATAGTCTCCTAATCCATGGAGACTCCACTCTTTTTCCCTCATCAAAGTTTTATCCCATTGGGTTTTCTTTATGAGGTTTTTAATGAGGGGGATCTTCATAGATGTCAAACTTTGATCAGTTCCCTTGATCAAGCTTTAGGGGGAGTGTGAAAATGAGGCTGAGTAAAGAGAGGATGAGTTTATGAGGCATCAGGAGTAAACAAGGAGAAGAAATAAAGTTAGGTCGACCTGTCCGTACAAGGTCGACCGCACACTTCTCGTCCAGCCGAAGGTTGATGCGCCTAAAGTGTAAATCTACCCGGGGAAGTAACTCGGAAAGTTAAACCAAGGATTTACATTTACCATCCAAACGTTGGAGAGGATAAGGCGCGTGTTGACAGGCTTTCCAAGGCTGGAAGCATCTGGTCCAAGATTCGAAGATGCTCCAACGAGCAACTCCTCTCGTCCACACATTTGAATGATGCGCGCTAACTCTCTTTGACTGGCCACGTCTCTCTCTTGTTTACCTTAGATCTTCTGTAAAGCAGACCCACTATATAATGTAATCTAAGGACAAGAAATAAAATTAAGGAGATCATTTCTCTCTTCTTCTCTATTCTCTCTCAAGTTCTTCCCCATTTCTCTGGTTCTGGGTAATGCTTCAACCTTTCTCACCAAATCTCTCATCCTTCGACCATTTCTACTCTTATTTATCAAAACTCATAAGTTCGCCTTCTTGAGCCTCAAAACATTCCCTTCCATCACTAAGAGTTCCAGACCAGGGGGAGGATGCATATAGACTTTATCTTCAATTTTTCCTTGTAGAAATGCATTCTTCACATTCATTTGCGAAAGTCCCCATTCAAGGTTATTAGCAAAAGAGAGGATGATCCTGATGGTATGGAGCTTTGAAAATGGTGCAAATGTATCAATGTAATCCTCTCCATACCTTTGAGTAAAACCTCTTGAAACTAGCCTAATCTTCTTTCTATCAATCTTCCCATTAGCCAAATACATGATTGTGAAAATCCATCTACTGGAAACTGCTTTCTTCCCTCTTGGTAATTCACTTTCATACCAAGTATCATTCTTGATCATTGTATTAGCATCAGCACCAACAAACTCTTTCCATTCCTTATCTTGCATAGCCTCTTCCTAGAATTTTGGTATATAGCTCTCGTCCAAGCTAATCATGAAAGCACAATGGTTGTTCTACTTCTTGAGCATTGTAGTACCCTTGTATGAACCCAGTTTGATGGTAGATTCCTTATTCTTGAACTTCTCCTCAATGGTTGTTCCACCACCACATCTTCATACTCTTCTTCCTCTTGAGATCCAAAACCCCTTTGATCTTCTTGTGGCTTGCACCTTGAACATGAGAACATGAACTTTCATCTTCTTCATGAGAGTCAAACTCTTCTAGACCAGAATCAAATTCTTCTTGAGCACCTGAACTTTCACCTTCCTGGTTATGAGCTTCAGGTTCCCTTCCCCCCTCATGACTAAGGTGGAGAGACAGGTTAGATCCATTGGTCCCTGTAAGACCTCCTGGTTGTCTTCCATTTCCATCCTGATTCTTGGTTACTCGAATACCAAGACCCGCCAATATAACCCTTAGAGTAACAGCTTTATCTGAAGTAAGATCCTTCAAATATTCTTGATTCTTCTCCTCATAGTATCCCCTTGCTTCTACAAACTTCAGATCTCTAGACACCAGGACCCTTCTTGCAACTGGATCATAACACTTGTATCCCTTCTGAGTTGTAGAGTAGCCGATGAACATTACCTTTGTACTTTTGGCCTTCAGTTTGTTTTTTAACTCTCCAGGAACCCGAACATAACACAAGCACCCAAACACCCTTACATAGTCAACATAAGTCTTTTACTTGTTTAGAACCTCAAAAGGAGCTTGATCTTGCAAAACCTTGGTTGGTGTGTGATTGATCAAGTAACAAGCTGTGGATACAACATCACTCAAGAACCTCTTTGGGACATTGGCTTGAAACATCAGGGACCTTGCTACTTCCATCAGATGGCGTTTCTTTCTTTCAACTACACCATTATGTTGAGGTGTGTTGGGGCAACTAGTTTGATGTAGAATCCCATGTTGAGCTAAGTGATCCTTGAATGCATGACTTGTGTACTTCCCTCCATTATCTAATCTAAGAAATTTAAACTTGCCATGATAATGGTTAGTCACATAAGATTGAAAATTTTTGAATGCATCAAGGACCCTATCTTTTGAAGGTATTAGTGTTACCAGGTGTATTTCAATTTTTTCAGAAATGAATGTGACAAAATACTTATGATTATCTCGGGATAAGTAAGGTGCAGTCCACACATCAGAGTGAATCAAATCAAAGCAATTCTCATAAACACTAGATGATCTTTGAAAAACAATCTTACAATGTTTGCCTCATATGCAAGCTTCACACTCATTATTTTCAAAAACAACACATGGTAACATCAAATTTAAAGTTCTAACATGAGGATGTCTTAGTCTAGCATGCCATAAACCATTCTTATTAAAAGTAGAAGCTGAAGTAAATGACGAACTATAATTAGAAACAGGAGCAAGCTCTTCAAGCAAATTTAACTCGCCCTTGGTAACTCCCTTTATAATCAACAGGTTGCTCTCAATATCTTGAAACTTCACATCATTAGGCCTGAATATGACATTACAATTCAAATTAGTAGTGCATTTCTTAACAGACAAGAGTTTTGATGTGAATTCAGGCATGTAAAAAGCTCTAGTTTTTACTAAACAGTTTTAGATTACCTACTCCTCTAATAAGTATCTTATAACAATTAGCAATCATAACATGGCCATTAGCTGGTTCTGTATCCTCAATAAATGAGTGTCACTTATCATGTGACGAGAGGCACCAGAATCGACTATCAAAGGTTGTGATATACTACTGGCAGTATGACAGACAATATTAGGAGACGAGCAAATATGACTTGATTTAGCACTTATATTTTCATTTCCTACAGAACTACCATTTCTATTTGTCTTAAAAGCACCATTCATATATCCTAGAATACTAGCAACCATGGAAGCACCAAGAGAATACCCAGTAAGGTTACCAAATGTGTTACCATTCTCCTTGATCATTTTGATGAGAGCTTTAATGTCAGACCTCCTTATGTAGTCTTAATCATTGCTCATGTGGGTGTTGCCAGTGTAGGCGTTCAGGGACTTTCCATGACTCTCCTCCTTCCCATCACCATCATTTGTCCTGCTTGTACTAGCACCACTTTAACCCTCAGAGATATGAGCTCTGGCCTCCCTTTCCTTCATGAACTTAGGCGGATTGAGATGGGGGTGAAGGATCCAGCATTGACTCTGCTTGTGACCATGCTGCTTGCAATGATCATAGTTTCCATTAAACCTCCTCTCTACATACTTGTTGTAAGCAGCCTTATTAGCCAGGGGAGCCTCTTCTTGATCAGTTTGCGCAGCTTGATTGGCCAAGGAGAGCTCTCCTTTGCTTCCAAACAACCCAATAGAACCTTGTTCCTTCTGTATCTGAGTGCAAATATCCTCCAGAGATGGAAGCTTCTCAGCTCTCAAGATGTTCTTGATGAGGCAATTCTAAGCTGGATTTAGGGTGAGTAGGAGTCCAAAGACTTTTCTCGCTCACGCCTCTCATTCAGCTCATCAGCATCAACTGTACTCGGCCTCATCATCTCAAGTTCTGACCATAGTCCTTGAAACCTTCCAAGGTTCTTAGTGAACTCCATGTCTTCTTGCACCAGACCATTGATAGCCCTTTTCACTTCAAACACTCGGCTCAAGTTTGAAGTCTTTCCATACAACTTCTTCAGAGTATCACATAGATCGTTTGCCTTCTCACAGTAGCTATAAGCCTACATGATTGAAGGCTCAAGAGATCCCTAAGGTAGTGATATCACCAGCATATCCTCTTGCGCCATTTCTCCTCTTCACTTGTAACACCTTCAGTGTCACCTTCCTGAATAATGAGCCTTGAAATCTCACCAGATATGATATGATTCCACAGACCCTTACTTCCCACAGCAGTCTTCACTAGGCGAGACCACAACAGATAGTTACAACACTTTAGAGTAAATGGAACCTTGATGTTAACACTCTCCATCTTCAAACAGCTTGACTTCAAAAGCTTGGTAAAGATGAGATCTTGGACTTGAAACTAGACTAAACCCTGAAACTTGAAGAAAGGATGAGTCTTCGCAAGGACGAACTCGGAAAGACTTTAGATTTCTCAGCAAACAAGCTTTAATCTTCAGTCGTCAACCCAGATCTTCAAAGAACCACCTTGGATCTTCAAAAAGCTTCTACCTTGAACTTCTTCAAATGATGAACACAAACCCATATTATCACGAACCTGGCTATGATACCATAAGATCTTTTGAGATCTTGAGGGTATTTGAAACCAGAAAGAGATTTAGGAGAGAAAAAGATGAGACTTTGAACGACCAGGACTTAGAGAAATGAAAGATTTATGAAGATCATTTCGAGACTGAGAATAGAGAGAACTGTCTGCTTATTTCATTCATACGACATTACAATATATAGAGTGAGCATACAAGGGTTTTCATAGACAAGGAAGGGAAAACATGTGGTCTTGTTTGATGGGGTGAGCGTGTAATTTGAACCCGGGCAAGGCTTGCCATGCAAATGGTATCAGCATCTTTGACAAGATGCTGGTTCCTTTCCAGCTGTGCCAGCCTGTCCAAACCTTATCCTCGCTTCCTTCCCAGCGGATAAACCAAGGTAAGTGTTAAGGTAAGTAGCCGAGTCACTTTCCATTTTACCCGGATGACCTTTTTACTTTTGGTCGATGTTTTGGGTCGACAATGACCTGTACGGCATGTACGGACATAGTCGACACAAAACCTTCTCCTTCCTTCTTCTTCTTCTCACTCTGAATATAGACCTCAACTTAACATCTACCTTCGAGATATGGACTGCCCAGTGGTTGTTTTGCTACTCCTGAGACACATGATAACCCTGCTTAGTGTCTAGAGGGGATCACAGGAGATCACTCTTCCTTTGTGAGATATTGAACACGTCCACTTAAGTGAACAAAGAGACAATGTCTAAAGAACTGTCATGTTTGCACCAAAAAGCATTTTTTATAAAAATGTTGATTGAATGAGTACAAGAACGTGAAACTAAATCCCTGATCATTAACAAGATTGGTTTAGGAGGTGATAATCCAATTAAATATTGGTTTACTACTATAAATCCTATTACGACTTGGTTTACCAAACTGAAATTTTAAATATAGGAAATAAACCAACAACCTGGTTCTTCTTGGCCTTCTCCTCCTTTTTCATGATGGCCCATGACTTTAACTGAGTATTGGAGTATTTTCTGATAGGATTTGGATCCTCCACGTGCTGTTGGCCTAGAAAGAAAGCAAGTGGATCAAGATTCTGGTTGCAATCCTCCTTTTGGGCCGAAAAAGCCTTATTTCACCCAATTCCAATTCTAGTCATTCCAGCACCTTCCTGAGTTGTTTTCCTTGTTATAAAGTCCCAGTTGGACGTTGAAATTGATAACCATAGCTCAAGTTAAACTCAGGTACGTTGCTGATCTTTTCTGGACTGTTTATCATCCACCCGAATGCACCTTTATCGCCTTATTCAGGTTCAATCAGCTCATCCTCTTCAGACTCGTCAAGTTCAGCATCACTTCCTGATTTATCCAACTTAAACAGTTTCAGCTTACCATCTTATACTTCTCCATTCCTGGTTCTACCAAGAAATCTTCTCTTTATCCAGAAACTCATAGATCATTTCAATGAGACCCCGAAACTGTCCATTAAGCTGCACCATGATCACTGGTATAGCTGACCCACACATTGGCTTCAATCCGTTAATTTTAAGCTTGATAAGGATCACAACATCCCCTCTTCCTTTAAAATGATTTGTCCTCAAATCTAAGCTCTATGGGAAAATAAAACCATACACAATAAGCTCCATTGCAATAGTTATTATGAACAATGTGTTGTTGGTGCTGCTTTCCATGCTTGCCTCTCCTCCGGGCTCAAAAACAAAGTGTTTTAAACCTTTCACGTGCCTTAGGTGATCAATTGATGTGTTGCCTTTGCAAACAACACTTAAAGAACAGATCTCCATTCCCTTGTTTAGCTTATACCTGCCTGCTACTTCTTGCACTTCTATCCAAGACAATCCTTTCCAATCCTTATCCTTGAACATATCAGCATGTGTTGTTTACTTAGAACTCACAGAAAGAAACTATGGTTCCCTTAGATCACCAAATGAACTTGTGTGCCATTATGGTGGTCGAACAAGTCCATTGCAGCCAAGAATGGATATCCAAGTGACATCCTTCAAACCATCAAGGACCCTCGCTATTTTGTCTTGTCTAAGAGACTTCATATGGTCAGGTGGTCTAGTGCAATAATCCCCATTATCAATCTTGAGCTTTGGTTTCTCTTTTACCACAACAATTTTCTGTTTTGCTCTTCTCAATTTGTTCTGATCAGTTATGGACATGATCAAGAACGTGTTTCCTCCTAAATTTTCTTCATTCTCACTGTAACTGGTCTGGATCACACTATCCTCTCTCAGTGACCACTAATCATGTTCTTCAACAGTGAATGAACTCTGCAAATCAAGCTTGAATCCATCTGCGTTCTGGTCTAGAATTTTGTTACTTCTTCTAAACACACACAAAATTCCTCATGGTTCAAAAATAACTTATTTCAAGCCTTTGACAACTCTCAGATGCTCCATTAAACTGGACGGACGACATAGCATAGGTATGATAAGTAAATCACAAGATGATGTCCTAAAGTGATCACCTTGATCAAGCATAGAAAGCAAGAATTCAAGAGCTTTAAATGAACCTCCAAGCACTCTCTCTTTTTCTTTTGTTTGATCAGGCACGTGGTAACACTCAACCTGTGCTTCCTCCTCTTGTTTTAGACAAAGAGTTGTCCGTTCTGGTTCACTTTGATGGCTTTCCTCAGTCTGTTTTGATTCTGAAGCTACTACAGAATGTTGCAGCTTTTCCTCCTCTTGTTTCAGTGATAGATCAGGAGCCACTGGTCTCCACTTAGCCGGTTTTTATGGTAGTTCAAACACACAGGAAAACTGATCTAAAGTAGAAAGCTTTGTTTCTGCTTCTAGTTTTTTTCAGGAAGTTTCCACTGGCGTACAAACCTCTTCTTCATTAATGTCTTCATATCAACAGAAGAAGTAATTTGTGGCCTTCCATCGAATCTCCTAGCATGAGCAGCTCTTTGGCACCAACTGAATGCACTTCCACATAATCCAATGACTGCTAGACATACCTATTTTTTTCATTGTAGTATTGGAGTCCAAAGAGAAACTCCATACTAGTATAGGTATGCATTTGTATTAATATTCCCATGGAAGGATGGAATTGTGAGCTCTTTCTTCATATCCAGACATAGAATACTGCTTGTTAACTGATAATTTCGAGATCCTAGGTTAATACTTCAAACCCTAACCTTCAAGTGGTTCTGATACCACTTGATACGGCCCAAGAATGGTTGTCTCTCCCTGGATCACTTGAAGGGGGAGTGGGTGAAGAACATAAGATTTTGATGGACTTTACCTCCAAGCTATGGACTGCTCAGTGGTTGTTTTTCTGCTCCTTAGACAAAGGATAACCCTGCCTAGTGTCTAGAATGGATCACAGGAATCACTCTTTGTTTTTTTGATATAGAACACGTCCATCAAACTGAACAAAGAGACAAAGTCTCAAGAACTATCTGGTTTTGCACCAAAAAGCTGTTTTTAAAAAATGTTGATTGAATGAGTACAAGAACGTGAAAGAGGCTTATAATGCCTAAACTAAATCACTAATACTTAACCATGTTGATATAGGACGTCCTACTCCAATTTAAGATTAGTTTACTACTGCTAATCCTATTAGAACTTGGTTTACAAAACTGAAATTTTAAATAAAGGAAATAAACCAACAAGCTGGTTCTTCTTGGCCTTCTTCTCCTTTGTCATGATGGCCCACGACTTTAAATGAGTATTGGAGTGTCTCCTGATAGGATTTGGATCCTCCACGTGCTGTTGGCCCAGAAAGAAAGCAAGTAGATCAAGATTCTGGTTGCAATCCTCTTTTTGGGCCAAAAAGCCTTATTTCATCCAACTCCAATTCTAGCCCATTCCAGCACCTTCATGAGTTGTTTTCCGTGTTCTAAGCCCACTTGGACGTGGAAACTGATCACCATAGCTCAGGTTAAACTCATGTATGTTGCTGATCATTTCTGGATTGTTTTTTTTCCACCCGAATGCACCTTTATCGCCTTGTTCAGGTTCAATCAGCTCATCCTCTTCAGACTCGTCCAGTTCAGCATCACTTCCTGATTCATCCAACTTAAAAAGCTTCAGCTTACCATCTGATACTTCTCCATTCCAGGTTGTAACAAGACCTCTTCTCTTCTCTTTATCCAGAACTTCATAGATCATTCCAACAAGACTCCGAAATTGTCCATTAAGCTGCACCATGATCACTGGTAAATCTGACCCATACATTAGCTTCAGTCCATTGATTTTAAGCCTGATCAGGAAAACACCAGAAATGAAGAAGAAGAACTCGAGAGTAGAATTGAGAAGAAGAGAAAAATGATCTCCTTAATGTGATTTCTTGGCTTTAGATTACATTATATAGAGGGTCTGCTTTACAAAAGATCTAAGGTAAACTTGAGAGAGAAGTGGCTAGTCCATTATAGTAAGCGCGCCTCTTCAAACGTGTGGACGAGAGGAGTTGCTTGTTGGAGCATCTTGGAATATTGGACCAGATGCTTTCAGCCTTGGACAGCCTGTCAACGTGCGCCTTATCCTCTGCAACGTTCGGATGGGAAGTGTAAAACCTTGGGTTAACTTGCCATATTACTTCCCCGGGTAGATTTCCACTTTCGGCACATCATCCTTCGGCTGGACGAGAGGTGTACGGTTGACCTTGTATGACCTGTACGGCCTGTACGACCTTTTACGAACAGGTCGACCTCACTTCATTTCTTCTCCTTGTTTACTCCTGATGCCTTCATCAACTCATTATCTCTTTATTCCGCCTCATTTCAACACTTTTGCACTGTATCCCACAACTCTTTGGAGCTCTCACAGTAGAAGTAAGCTTCCAAGATAGATGGTTCCATACTATTTTGAATAGTAGACATCACCATGAAGTCCTCCTGACCCCATTTGCCATCGACAGTCACCACCATCTCCACACCATCTTTGTCTTGGAAGGTTTTTGTTGGGGCTTGTCCAACAGAAACATCTTCCCATAAGCCCCTACCTCCAAGTGCTGTCTTCGCTAGTCTAGACCACAGCAGATAGTTAACACCAGTTAAGGTCACTGGAATAGCCATAAGTTTTGAGTTCTCCATCTTGAATCTCTCTTTTCCAGCAGTTAATAGAGAGTTTCAAGGGTTTCAAAATGAACTGAATGATGAAACAGAGGAATAGATGAAACAGAGTAAGTTTGCAGAAGAAATGAAAAAGAATAGGGAGAATAAGATTTCAAGAGCTATTATCGCTTTGATACCATGTAAGTTTAGAGATTCAGAGAGGTTTTCTTGGAAGAACATGATGAAAAAATTGAAGAACAAGAGAGAGAAGAAATGTTTCGTGTCGGTAGAACAATAAAGAGAGAGGAAAGTGTTTTCCATGCTTTGATTAATTTTGAGATAAATCCCATAAATAGAGAGACAGCTTACAAAGAGACAAGTGAGAAAATAATAAACTAAGGCTGGTGAAGAAGACAAAACAAGCTCATCTAGCAGAGTGAAGGTGTCTATTCTTCGTTTCAGGAACTCCATTTTGTCGGATGTAGGATCCCATGTTGAGATAGGTGTTGCTTGAAAGCCAGACTTGTATACTCACCACCACTATCAGACCTGAAAATCTTTATCTTGACATTTTAATGGTTAGCTACATCAGCCTGAAAATTTATAAATGCATCAGGAACCCTATCCTTAGTTTAAATGAGAGTTATCCAGGTGTATTTCGATTTTTTATCAATGAATGTCATAAAAGATTTGTAATTTCCCCTAGATAAACAAGGAGTAGTCCACACTTCTAAATGCACAAGATCAAAACATTTTTAATACAAAGTGGTTGATTTCTGAAAGATTCTCTTACAATGTTTACGCAAGATACATGCTTCACATTCATTATTATTAGACATGATACCTGGTAACATTAAGCTCAAAGCTCTAACATGTGGATGGCCTAATCTAACATGCCATAATGCATTATTATTCAAACCAGAAGTGGAACTAAACGAGTAAATAGAAGTAGAAACATAAGCAGTGTCTTCAAGCATGTAAAGGTCTCCTTTTATTACTACTTTGTTAGGGTCAAAATCGGTCATCACAGAATCAATGTCAGAAACTTCCCGAAAAATGTGTCCTTTCTGAAAGAAAGAGATAATGACTCGGAAAAACGAAAACAGGAAATATCGAGGTCATATCTCGACTAACATAAAAGGAACGATTTGCACAAATGACCCATCCTGAAGAGTTTGTCCAAAGACCTCGGGTAACCGTATCGCCGAACGTCAATATGACGAAACGACTAGAAGACTCGATCATCCAAATCTTGGGATGGAGAAGTTGGCCGAGCAAGACGTCCAGCTTGTCGAATGGGCAAATCAAACCACAAAAACCGACCAACTCGCCCGTTCGACAAGTTGGACGGCACGGCACAACCAACTCGCCCGTACGGCGAGTTGGACGGCACGTCACGACCAACTCGCCCGTTCGGTGAGTTGGACGGTACAACATGACCAACTCGCCCGTTAGACAAGTTGCACGGCACAGCACGACCAACTCGCCCGTTCGGTGAGTTGGACGGCACAGCACAAGCAACTTGCCCGTACGGCGAGTTGGACGGCATGGCACGACCAACTCGCCCGTTCAGCGAGATGGATGGATCGAGACTACCAACTCGCCTCCTCGGCGAGTTGGAAAAGCCCAACTCGCCGAACTAGAGAGTTAGGCGGCAGGAGCAATCTGACTCGCTCGTTCAGCAAGTCGGATCAACCAATCCATTTTCACTTCGTCCTCGTTAACTACCTCTTTCAAAACTTGATCAAAATTATTTTTGTTCCGTCTCGATCATTAAGAGCAAACATAGCATAGCACTTAGAGCATTTAGGAAACTTTCCGTTTTTGTTATTCGAGCTGCGACTCAACTAGGGTTTTTGCAGTCTTAGGTTGTTAGAACTAGGGATCTCACCAACAACTCTCATAGCCAAGGCTCTTATCCTGTTGTAAATGCTCATACGCAAATTCGGAAGAAGACATCTATTTTCTCTCTTTTCGATTCTTACTTTAATTTTTGATCTTTACTTCGTATTCTAACTAAGAAACTAGGGTTTACCCTACGTTCCTAATCCAATGGAAATCGATAGTGCAAATTTTGGTTCCCAAAGTTTGGTGCTAGAAGGAGGGGGGGGGTCGGATTACCCAAACTCATCGCAACAAAACGCTTGATCGAAACAATGTCTAGAAATATGAAAGACAATACCGCAGCTCGCAACAACGCTGGTAAAAGATTACAGCAGTGACTGTTCCCGTAGCCAACGCTTATGCAAACGCCGCAGTGCTTGTGAAAATTAAAAACCTAGTCGCAAATCATAGCCTCAAGCGGGATATTTTTCATTTTCCTCCGATCTTCGTGTTTATCTTCGGAAACTTGACATTTATCTCCTTGAACTTTAACATTTATCTTCTTCTGCAAACAAAAGGGATAGACCGTCATAACGATTGGGCTTGATTTCTAATAAATCATAAGTGGGCTGTTGGTCTTGTTTAAGCCTTTCTCGGGCCGTTTTTCGGACTTGAGCATTTTTACGATTTATCGAAAGAACTCTCCCGAAACGACGTCGATCTTTAAGAAAACCCAAAATTCTCGTAAAAGAGAAACAACTTATGGTGTTTAGTGAACTGTTGTCATTTTATACCATCTTTTCGGATCTTGCAAGAGAAGACATGTTCTTACAATTTTTGTCGTAAAGTTTTGACGGTAACTCCGATCGAGACGAAACAAGAAACAGTTTGATCAAGGATCGGAAAGGAGGCTCTCAGAACAGGATGAATAAGACTTAGATAAATTTGCTTGACCCAGTTCGCTTGTTAGACGAGATGGATGGATCCACCTGGCCCGACGGGCAAAGTTGAGGTCGTGAAGGATCCACTTTGCCTGTCAGGCGAGGCGGATAGGTCCACCTCGCCTGACGGGCAAAGTAGATTGTGTTGCGATCTGATGCCTTGTTTTGGATGTTCAAATCGTTTGCCTAGAGATCATGTAACCTTTCTTAGTGTTTTCGAGTTTACACGAAGCTTTTAGTAGCTTCTTAATTTCATAAGAAGTGTTTCGGTTACTTCGTATACCTCCGTGAAGGGTTCAGTTAACTCTGTAAGCTTATACAAAGTGTTTAGGTAACTCCGTATGTTTATACAAAGCGTTAAGGTCACTATGTATTTTTCGTAAGAAGTTGCAAAGTTTCCGTTAAAACATTTTCCAAGAACGTTTAGGCATTGATTCCGTCGTGACCAGTTTTGCCACCAACAGATACCATCCAAACTCTAGTTTGACTAGTCCAACACGTCAAACGGGCGAGTTGGACAGTATAAGGTGTGTAACTCGCCCATTGGGCTAGTTTGACTAGTCCAACTCGCCAAACGGGCAAGTTGGACAGTGCAAGCCTTGCAACTCGCCCATTGGGAAAGTTTGACCAGTCCAACTTTCCCATTAGGAAAGTTTGACGAGTCCAACTCGCCCATTGGGCAAGTTTGACAAAAAAAAAGCAATACTTTGGCTCTCCTTTGCGTTCTTTTTCGAATCCCGATCAAAACACTTTTTGTTTCGTCTCAATCAGAATTTTCGTTGAGATTTTATGATCAAAACAAGTTGGACGCACAGGTCGGACCAGTCCAACTTGCCGAACGGGCAAGTTGGACGTTCGGCAAGTTGGACAAACGCGTCGTCTAACTCCCCCATTGAGCGAGTTGGACGAAACGAGCCGTCTAACACGCCCATTGGACGAGTTGGACTGGATTAGCACTTTTTGGCTCACCTTTGCTTTTTCCTTTGAGTTCCGATTGAAACGTTATTTGTTTCGTCTCAATTGGAGTTTCCGTTGAGATTTTACGATCAAAACAAGTTGGAAGAACACTATCCAACTCGCCCCGATGGCGAGTTTGATTTATTCCCTCAACCTCACCTCATGGGCCATCCCTGATGAGCTTCTACTTTGTGTTCTCTTTCGAATATTGATCAAAACGCTTTTCGTTTCATCTCAATTAGAGTTTCCATTGAGATTTTACAACAAAAACAAGTAAGACTCGCCTAAACTCCTTGGCTTACACCTACTCGGCCGCCTGGGCGTACTACTCGCCCTCTTGGGCATCCTACTCGCCCTCTTGAAAATCCTACTCACCTTACCTCCATCTCTGTGTTCTCCACTGAAACTGGATTGAAACATCTGTTGTTTCGTCTCGATTGGAGTTACCGTTGGAACTTTACGATAAAAATCGCAAGACAGGTTCGAGCCGAAACGCGGCCAGGAAGAACTAATATTTTTTACCATTCTTAAGGAGCGTACAGACACAATTACAGGAAGGGGAGATGAGCAAACAAAACGGAGAAGATGTTAACCCAAACCTTCGAGAAAACTAAGGTACGGCCGGCTTGGAACTTTTTTAAATCAGACTTGGAATTTTCGAAGGAAGGTACTAAGAAATAAAACCGCTTCAGAGATCGCCATAAAACTATAGGGAGCTCAGGATCTAGGAGAATAGTCTAGCGATCTAAATATTAGGAATTTTACTGTCTCGATCTATTGTTCTACGCCTGCTTAGGCAGATTTTGCAAACAGATCTAAGCTCTTGAAAAATCGAGAAACGATCGACACACACAATTAGCTCGCTTCCTAAGAAAAGAAGGAACTATAAACCCGAACGTCCTCATAAAACCATCTCGTTCCTAGCAATTTTCTTAAAACCGACTTATTCCTAGTCGTCAACCTGAAAGACCCCAAGTCACAATCCTAGCGTCGTCTTTAAACCGACTTGTGTTTTCGATCATCCCAATCTTCGAAAGAAAAAACGTACACAACCGTTCAAAAAATCTGTTCAGCCGTTTTCTTTCATAAAAAAAGGGAGGGAGTAGGTAGGTATACTATACTCGTATATTCCCACAGTTAAAAAATATTGTCTCGGCACCAAGAAAACGCTTTCGACTAAGAAAACTCTCGCAGTACTATACAGAAAATAATTTAGCCATGTTATGCCTCATAAAACCGATCATCCATTTTTGTATAACTATGATATTTTATACGGAAGAGCCTACAAGAAAACAAGATTGGTGTCATGAAAAACGACTTCGCAATGCGGAAAAGAGAACGAGGAAAATACATTGCTCGTTCGCAAATATCACGAGTAATCTGCGTGAGACATTATCAATTTACTTCTATGCCATTCACTTTTCGTAAAACTTACACGAAACATTCTTCGTATAGCCACACCAAGTTATGCAAAGAAACTTTCGGAAACAAACGTAGAAAGTTTTACGGAGAAGTGTTTTGGAAAAGTTGTGTATATCTAAAAATATAGTTATATGACTTGTCTCTCAACGGAAAAACTAAAATTTATCTCTTCGCACTACTATCTTACATATCTCACTCCTTAGCCATGCGGCTCGCCGGATTCTGCCTCCCATCTACCTTGGTTCATTCCGAGCAGGCAATCATCTCACACAGGTTCTTTGTCGAGCCTTTTAGGTTTTGTCTTCATCATACAAAAACAAAACAATTTTTGTACGACTATAGCACGGAAAACTCCAAATTGGCCAATCGATCTCCACAAATTCTCTTTGGCTCTCAGCCAATTAAGCCTTCTGATAACCTTAATATTAACACGAACGTGCAATCGTCTATTCGTGACCAGCAACGTCCTTGGCTATTCGGCTGAACATCCGTCAGACCGAGGCAAAATGTTTGAGCAACAACTGCTCCACCCAACCACTTAGCGGCAAAACGACAATAAACGATTAGTTTTAAAACGCCAATTGGAAATAACTATCATATAACCTAGAATCGGAAATCAGACGACAAATTCGTAACCACCAAACAGTTAACGGAAAACTTAAACTTGTCAACAACCAACCAAGTTCAATATGCTCTGCACTTTACTCTAAACCCACAACGTTTTACAAATAAAGAGCGGCGCATAAGAAAAAACTCGTAACGAAGCTCCTAGAGCTATACGAATCATCCTTAACTATACATGTAATAAGTCTCAGGGGGCCAACTCTTCACAAAGCACAATGAAGGAAGTAGCATATTCTCAGGGACAAATTTACGCGACCCATTGGTCATAATTCCTCAGAAACAAAATGTTTCTCTTCCGTAAGGTTAAAACGAAAACCCTACGATACAACATATCTTCGAGCCCATTAACATTTCAAGCACGAAATGTGGCATACGAAAGAAACACTCAAACTTCGACACATCGAGACGTGGCTAACGCTCGGAGAACTATATTTCGTTAAAACTTTCCGCAACGGAATGTTCACCTTAAAAACAATCCGTTCGCGACTATAAAACATACACACCTTCTTAAACATATATCCTTCGTGAAGGTTCAAAAACGATTATATCTGCCATTAAGTTTGTTGCTGATCATAACAAACTCTTAACGTCCTTAACAGACTAAGCCATCTCGTAGTGATTGCTCTCGAAAATCTGACACAAGGCTAAAAGCGCTATAAAAGAAATCCAAATTTTTGGTGAGCACTTTCGAGAGACTTAAAAATTGTCCTCGAAGAGATTCTCGATTCCTACCATACAAGTCACCTAAGGCGAGAGCATATCGCGGACTTTAAAGCGGGACATGATCAGGTCGAAAGAGATACGGGAAATGTAAGCCGAAGTAGTCATCGCACCCCTAAAACAATGATTAGACTTAGGTCTTCCCTTAAACCCAGCACACTAGTCACTAAAGTCTCAAGGCATGATATCGAAAAGATATGAGATCCTGAAAGCATGTCTCTTTGTCCATATCTCAACGCTCTCAAAACTTTGAAAAACTTCTCAAACATTTCGAATGAGCAACGAATAGGATGATCCGCAAAAGAGTTGGGAGCGAGATAACAACTCATATTCTTCCCTATAAACTTAACAAAAGTCTGAATCTACTTAAACTCATTTTCAAGTAAAAAGCGTGGTTTAAGTAAATAGGACCACACTCGGCCAAAATAAACAGCCTACGAGGCTAGTCTCGAGGCCGACAAAGATCCAATATACAATGCCATTGGTAGAAACATGCCAGATAATGTCTACACCACACAAAGCTAAAACATAAAGGTTTGAATGGAAAACAGGAAGTGAGAGCCTTAACTCCGAAGGGACCTACGCAAGGCATGATCCATTTTACAAGGGGACGTAGGCAGCCTTCACAAGGCGCAGCCACAATCCTACTGCATTCCGCTCATAGAGGAATAAGTAGACAACTTTCAATGGACCATTTCAAACATTGATTCCGCCTAACTTACAATACCTACCAAACCACTCGCTAGAACCTTACGATTCTAACGAGCTGGGGGCTAACTGTTGGGGTCAAAATTGGTCACAACAGAATCAACATGAGAAACTTCTTGAAAGATGCTCCCTTCGTGAAAGAAAGGGATAATGTCTCAGAAAAAGGGAACGAGAAAAATCGTGGTCAAATCTTTACTTACCACAAAAGACAGGTCTGCACAAACGAGCCATCATGAAGAGTTTTTCCAAAGACCTCGGGTAAACGTATCCCCGAACGACAATACGACCAAAGGACTAGAACACTGGATAATCCAACTCCCCGAACAAAAAATTTGGCCAAGCAAGACGTCCAGCTTGTCGAACGGGCAAATCAAACTACAATAACCGACCGACTAGCCCGTTCGGCGAGTTGGACGGCATGGGCCAACCAACTCGCCGAACGGGCGAGTTGGACGGCACGACACGACCAACTCACCCGTACGGCGAATTGAACAGAATGTCACAACCAACTTGCCCTTTCGGCGATTTGGACAAGTCTAACTTTCCGAATGGACGACTTGGATGGTTCCAGACGACCAATTTGCCCGTTCGGCGAGTTGGACAAGCCCAACTCGAGGAACGGGCGAGTTAGGTGGCACGAGCAATCCGACTTGCTCGTTTGGCAAGTCAGATCAACCAATCTATTTTCACCTCGTCCTCGTTAACCCCCTCTTTTAAAAATTGATCGAACTTATCTTTGTTCCATCTCGATCAGGATTGCTCGTTTTCTTGAGAAAGGAATAGGTCAATCGTATGAGACGGTAACGGTTAACTAATCACCTAGAGTCAGAAGGCCCATAAGAAAGATCCTAACTCTTGGAAGACGTCGTCTTGGCGATGCTATTTCGATAAAATTGTAAAAACGCCTAAGTCAAAAAATGGCCCGATGAGGTTTAAAACTCGACTAAAGGCCCACTCGCGATTTTATCCGAAATCTAGGATAAGCTCGACCAAGGGCAGAAGGGGAAAGATAAAACTGCCTCTAGAGGAGTATATAAGAACTTCAAGGGTGATGATTCAAGAAACTCACGAAAATCTCCACTCAGAGCAAACATAGCATAACACTTAAAACATTTAGGCAACTTTCTTTTTTTGTTATTCAAGCTGCGACTAAACTAGGGTTTTTGCAGTCTTAGGTTGTTAGAACTAGGAATCTCGCCGAGAGATCTCATAGCCAAGACTCCTATCCTGTTGTAAACGCTCATACGAAAAATCAGAATAAGACATCTATTTGCTCTCTTTTTGACTCTTACTTTATTTTTTGATTTTTACTTCGTATTCTGACTGATTAACGTGTGGTTAAGCAGATATTCGAGACCTTTGGGAAACTACGGTTTACCCTATGTTCCTGATTCAACGGAAATCAAAAGTGCGAATTTCGGTTCCCACATCCTTTTCCGATCAACATATTGCTCTCAATATCCTGAAACATCACATCATTAGGACTGAATATAATATTGCAATGTAAATCAGTAGTGCAATTCTTAACATACAATAGATTAGATGTGAACTCAGGCATATAGAGGCCTCTAAAATCCTTGTAAAACAGTTTCAACTTGCTTATTCCTCTTATTACTACTCTATCACCATTAGCAATTATTACATGACCATGAGCAGGTTCAATGTATTTTATAAGACTATCATCACTAATCATATGGTGAGATGCTCCGGAATCAACTATTAGAGGTTTACCAATATTGTGACAGAATAAGAGCTAGGCAAATCAATCTTATGTTCTAAATGATCAAGGTTCTTAAGCAATCTAGATGAAGCATATGATTCATTTCCATTTTTCAAATGATCAGGAGTACTAGATATGTTATATGCAGCATTGGAGTACTCTTGAGAGATACAAAACGAGTTACCATTCTCCCTGAGAGATTTGATGAGAGCATCAATGTCTGACCTCCTGATCAGCTCATGCTCCATGCTCTTCAAGGTTGTCTGTTGAGATGCCAAGGACTTTCCTTTCCCTTCACGCACTGTTGAACCAGCGCCAGATGGACCATCTTCACTTGTTTCTACTGAAAAGTGGCCTCTTGCATCTCTGTCCTTCATAAACTTCGCGGGCTTGAGGTGAGGATGGAGTATCCAACACTGGATACTCTTATGACCCGGCTTCTTACATTGGTTACAATTGCCTCCAGACCTTCTATCCTCACCAGCTCTCCTTTCATCTTGTATGTACATAGTTTTGTTAGCTTGTACAGCCTAAGCCTTGTTAGCAAGGGATAGATCCCCTTTGACACAAAACAATCCCAGTGACCCTTCCTCCTTCTGGATTTGAGCGCACACCTCCTCCAAAGTTGGAAGCTTTTGAGGATCTCAGGATGTGCTTGATCAAATCGTTGAAGGCATGATCCAGGGTCAAACGCAACCCAAACACATGATCTTGCTCACGCCTCTCCATGAGGATGTCTTGATCAGTTGTGTTTTGTCTAAGCATTTCTAGCTCAGACCACAAAGCTGTGAACTTTCCCAAATGTGTTGTAAACTCCACCTCTTCTTTCCCAAGTGTGTTGATAGCCCTCTTCGGTTCAAACACCCGGCTCAGACTGGATGTGTTCCCATAGATATTCTGGCGAGTCTTCCACAGATCTTTTGGCGTCTCACAGTAGCTGCAAGCTTCAAGGATTGACGAATCAAGAGACCCTTGGATCATGGTTAGAACCATCATGTCATCTTGGATACACTTCTGTTGATCAGCAATACCCAGCCCTCCTGCGCCTTCTTCTTCATTAGCAACTGGTTTTGGAGCTCCATCCGAGATGTGACTCCACAAAACCTTTCTCCCAACTGTGGTCTTTACCATACGAGACCATAACAGGTAGTTTCCACCACCTTTAAGAGTAACCGGAACTGTCATCATCACCTTTTTTCCTTCCATTTCTCAACCCAACTTAGTAGAACCCAGAAAGCTTGAATCTTGAAGACAAAATGAAGATGAAGATTGCCGGATTCAAATACCAGTATGTGATCAACCTGGTTCTGATACTATGTGATTTTTAGAGAAATAAGAGTAGAAGGGTAGTGGCTTGCTTGAACTAGCCACTTGAAACCCTCACTGCTAGTACTCTCTCGCATCATTGAAACTCTTCAACACTCCTCCTCAAGCTTGAGATCTCTTAAGAAACAAGCTTGGACAGTTTGATGGCTTCATGATCCAGACTAAACAAACCATTGCAATCTTCCTTCATCACTCGCCAACTTGATGGACTGCTGGTGGATCCTTCAGTTATCTCTTCAACCACCTCACACTAGAAGCTGCATTGATAGAGTAACCTTCTTCATAGACAGCCAAGACTTCTCTGAGCAATCTCTTGACTAGGCATGCCACTACCTAGACCCGGTTGGCTCATTTTGCTTGCAATGGTAAGGAGGAAAGCAGGTCACTGTTCTTAGGATATTTAGGTAGCTCACTTAAATCCCCTCCTCAAGCTTGGAATGAGTGCAACATCCCAAGGACTGCACATACAACCATTGATAAACCCTTCCTTTCAGCACCAGTGCCTTAAGGTAACCAGTCTCCTCAAGACTTAGGTCCTTGCCCTGTGTGTCCATACACACACAACAGCGACCACTCTGCATTGCTTTTAACAATGGGTACTGCTTTCCTCTTTAAATCGGATTGATGATGAGATGGGAACACTCCTTGTGAACCTGAAACATCACTTAAGCTCCAAGCAAGATAAGACACAAGCATTGGGATCAAACCTTGACTAATCATCAAGTCCGATCACCAATGTCACAAGCTTTACAACAGATTAAACCAGACATTATCAAGTTCTAATCTTTGGAAGCAACCTCTCTATGCACAAGCAAGATCATATCATATTCAAGACAAGCTACTTAGGCATTTTAAAAGAACTCCTTAATCTGCATCTGATTTGAATATAGATGCATCAATTTAAGGCAGCAAACAGGATGATAATATTGAATAACCATTATCAGTCTCTAATCCATGAATGCAATCAATTTGGACAGAACCATTTAACAATCAAACACACATTCATTTAGAGCAGGGATTAAGCAACATAATCACCAAACAACATCAGTCTCAATGCAACAACCTAAGGCGATTTCATTTCGTGACAGCAAAAAGGTTTAGACAACTACTAACTCCCTAACAAGCTTCATTAGAATCGGGGTTAAGCATTTTCTCAATCACCAAACAAGTCTCTTTAAGCATCCTGGGACAGATTCTAAATCCATTTCATTTCATTTAGCAATCTTAATCATATCCTCAGGTTATTATCACACTCAATATCAAGAAGGGACAGTAATAGCTTACAGCCAAGGAACCAAATTGATTCCTTGAACCTCCAATGGCATAAATTGTAAGTTTTATGAAGAATAGAGTGAAGAACACTCAAGAACAGGGGAGATAGAATGTGTTTAATAGAGAGCAGGGGAAAGAGAGTGAGAAAGTGTTGTTTGTATTTGACAGAGAGAATAGAGAATAAGGAAGGATTCTTTCACCTTAATTTTGACATAAAGGGGTTACAAGGTTATTTAGAGGCAATCAGAAGAGAAATAGAAACAATAAGCAATGTTGGTCTGGTCGATGAAAGAGAAATGAGCCAAACGGCTCGATGACTTATCTTAGACATGTGACTCTTGATTTCAAATGCTCCCACTTGGTCCAAGCGAGTGTAAACGGTATTCAATTCCTTCTACAACCTCTTGGTCGACTTCCCTTCAGTTCCTTCACTTCGAAGACACGTTAGTTCACATATGGAGTTAGGGTTGTCCGTACAGCTAATACGAACCAACTTGTGATGCATGTTTCTTCTCTTCTTCTGATCTCTTCATTCCTTCATGTTAAATACTTCATGTCTTCTCTTTATTCTATTACTGATCAATACGCCCCCTTAAGCTTGTCACAATGCAATGGTCAAGCCTGGAAACCATGAAGACTTTCCTCAATAAAACCTTAGTATGCAAAACCCAATGGGACAAAAACATACTAAGGAAAAAGAGTAGAAGTTCCATGACAAAGGGTTTATTTCTACTTGATGTCAATGAGTCCAAGCTTGGGATAGATGGACTCACACACCTTTGTACTCGCAGCATTAGTGATGATATCTGCTAATTTATCCTCACTCCTAGTGTAGCATGGTAAGATCACTCCATGTATCACCATTTGTCTCACGTTGTGGCAGTATACCTCAATGTGTTTTGTCCTCTCATGGAACACTGAGTTTGAGGCTATGTGTATGGCTGCCTGGTTGTCACAATGCATTGTGATTGGAGAGGTAATCTCAATTTCTATGTCTTTGAGTAGACCTTTGATCCAAACCAGCTTGTTTGTAAGCTTCCTCATAGCTTTGTATTCAGCTTCATCACTCTAACATGACACCACCTTTTGTTTCTTGCTTTTCCATGTGACCAGATTGCCTCCAATGAACGTGCAATAGCCAGTGGTGGACTTCCTATCATTCCTGTATCCTGCCCAATCAGCATCAGAGTATCCTACCACTTATGTGTTGCCATTACATCCCATCCATACTCTTTGTCTAGGAGCTCCACTGAGATATCTAAGTAGTCTTTCCACCATTTTCCAGTGATGAACCTTTGGCACTTTTATATGCTGGCTCACCTGGTTCACAACAAAACAAATATCAGGTCTAGTGATGGTTAAGTAGATAAGCTTACCCACTAGTCTTCTGTATTTTTTTGGATCATCAAATGGTGTTGCTTCATACTCCCCCTCACACAAGATCTTATAGCCATCCTCAAGTGGAGTCTTTGCTGGTTTTTCTCCAAGCTTACCTGCTCCATTCAAGAGATCAAGTGTGTACTTTCTTTGGGATAAGAAGAGCCCCTCTTTATATTGGCATACTTCTATTTCAAAAAAGTACTTTAGCTCACCCAAATCCTTAATATCAAATACAAATTTCAACTAAGCTTTAGTGGTTTGTATACCTTCTTTGTCACTCCCTGTGATGATGATATCATCAACATACACAAGGATGACTAGTATATCTTGTTGGCTGGTGAGAGTAAATAGAGTATGGTGTGCTTCAGATCGACTAAACCCTTTTTCCTTAAGGGTAGTTCTCAGCTTATGGTACCAAGCTCTTGGTGATTGCTTCAGCCCATATATAGCCTTCTTGACTCTCAACACATTGCCTGGTTTGACCACGTCTTCTAGACCAGGAGGAGGGCGCATGTAGACTTCATCTTATAGTTCTCCTTGAAGAAAGACATTATTCATATCCATTTTTCATAAATTCCACTCTAAGTTAGTTGCAAGTGAGAGTACGATTCAGATGGTGTGGAGCTTTGCTACTGGTGCAAAAGTATCCAAGTAATCTTCTCCATAAGTTTGGGTTAATCCCCTTTCTACCATCCTTGGCTTCTTTATTTCTGGTTTTCCATTAGCTAGATACTTGATGGTGTAGAGTAGGCGACTTGTTACAGCTCTCTTGCGTTTGGGAAGCTCAGTTTCAAACCAGGTATCATTCTTGATCATGGCATTGACCTCATCCTCAACTGATGATCTCCACTAATCATTTGCCATTGTTTCTGCATAAGTCCTTGGGAGGTACTCTTGATCTACATTACTCATGAAGACTTGCTCTTCTGGATATTCTGCCAAAGAACAAATCGCCTGAGTGGGATGAGCTACTGCATTGGCATTAAAGCACACCCTTTTATTTTTCCAAGTTTCTGGATCATGCCTAATCTTAGTTCTTCTTCTCAATGGTTGCACTTGCACTTGCTCTTCAGTGTCCTCATCTTCTTGAGGTTGAGATTGTTCTTGAACTTGTTTTGGATCAGGTTGACCATGACTTTCAGAGCCTTCATGCTGCATTGTTTCTTCTGGTTCTTGTTGGTTTCCCCCCTCATGATCAACATGGATACCATCTTCCACTGTATCAGCTGCTTGAGTATGACCTTCTCTTGGCTTCTCCCTTGACTAGGATGGTTAATACCAAGACTCTCCAGGATGATTCTCAGGTTAGTTGCTCTGTCTAATGGGGCGTGTGAAAGATCCTTCAGATTATCCCAACTTTTCTCACAATAATACCCCTTTGACTCCACAAATTTAACATCCCTTGAGACCATTACCCCCTAGTATCTGGTACATAGACTTGTATCCTTTTTGGTTGGCTCAATACCCAATGAATATTGCTTTGACAGTCTTGGCTTCAAGTTTATTTCTTTGTTCTCTTTGAATCAAAACAAAGCAGAGACACCCAATCCCACGCAAACGATCAAGAAAGGGTCTGGTTTTATTTAATACCTCATAGGGAGAGACATCATGGAGGATCCTTGTAGGTGTTCAATTTATCAGATAACATGCTGACACTACATCATCACCCCAAAACCGTTTTGCGACATTAGTGTGGAATATCATACTCCTGGCAACCTCCATAATGTTGAGTCTTCCTCTCCGCCACTCCATTTTGTTGTGGTGTGTATAGGCAACTGGTTTGATGATTGATTCCATGTCTGCAAAATGGTTCTTGAAAGCATGGCTTGTGTACCCTCCACCATTGTCTGACCTAAAGATTTTAATCTTTGCATTGAAATGATTAGTGATATAGCTTTGATAATTTATAAAAGCTTCTAACACCCTATCTTTAGATTGAATTAAAGTCAGCCAAGTATACTTTGATTTCTCATCTATAATGGTGACAAATTATTTATGGTTTAACCTACAGACACAAGGTGCAGGCCATACATCTAAGTGAACTAGATCAAAGCAATGTTCATAAATGGTGGTCTATTTAGCAAAAATGGTTTTGCAATGTTTGCCAAGGATACAAGCTTCACAGCTATCATTCTTAAAAGACAGATTATGTAACATCAATCCTAAGGCACGAGAGTGAGGATGGCCTAATCTAGCATGCCATAATACATTGGACTATAAAACAGAAGTAGAATTAAAAGCATAAGGTAAATCTGATCTAAGCTTGGTGTTTTTAAGCAATTACAGGTCTCCTTTGCTCAAACCCTTTCTAATCATCTTATTTGTCTCAATATCCTGAAAATGAACCACATTGGGACTGAAAATCACATGGCAATTAAGATCAGAAGCCGCCTTTTAACTGAGAGAAGTTAAATGTAAATGTAGGCATGTATAGACCTTTAGACTCTCTATCAAATAATTTCAAATTCCCTATGCCCTTAATGGGTACCTTATCACATTTTCCAATCATCACATTTTCCAATCATCACACTGCCTAGAGCAGGTTCAAAATTACTAATCAGTTTAGCATCCATGATCATATGATGAGACGCCCCTGAATCTTAATGGTCTAGCTGTTTGAAATGTGCACTGAATAGACTTAAAATATTATGAACATTACTACTAATGTTACCAGAGTTTGCATTGAGAGCTTTTATGAGAGCATAAATGTCCGACTTGCGGATTAGAGAATCCTCCTGGTGTAGTTGAGTATATGTTCCAGCAATGTAGGCACTAGAGTTCATGGCCTTCCCTCCATTCTGTTGATTCACTGGTTGAACTGAAGGGTGGACATTCTGATGAACATCTTCATGTGCTCTAGCCTGGTTGAACAGTGATGGAGGTCGGAGGTGAGGATAAAGAATCCAGCACTGGTTCTTCATGTGTCCTATCTTCCTACAATGCTCACAAGTCACTGACTTCTTCCTATCTTCTTGTTTGAAGTAGGCTTTGTTGGCAGACACTATCTCAGCCTTGTTGGCCAAGGTGAGTTCTCCGTTTCTTCCAAATATTCCAACTGAACCTTGCTCCTTCTGGATTTGAGAGCACACCTCTTCTACAGTTGGTAGTTTATCAGCCCTCAAGATATGCTTGATGAGGTCGTTGTAAGCTCGATTGAGAGTGAGGAGTAGACCAAATACTTTGTCTTGCTCATGCCTCTCATTCAGAATTGTAGGATCGGTAGTGCATTGCCTCAAAATTTCCAACTCTGCCCAAAGTGCTCTGAACTTCCCAAAGGGTTGGTTGAAGTCCATGTCTTCCTGGTTCAGACAGTTGATAGCCTTCTTCACTTCAAAGACCCTACTAAGATTGGATATGTTTCTATTAACCTTTCGTAGTTTGTCCCAAAAAGCCTTTGCGGTTTCACAGTAAGAGTAAGCCTCCTTTATGGGGCCATCAAGTGAGCTCTGGATGATAGACAGCACTATGAAGTCCTCTTGACTCCTTATACCTTCATCTACCACCATAATCTCCTTGCCATCTTCTCCTTGGCTGGTTTGTCTTGGCGCCTCATCTGAAGTAATATGGGACCATATAACTCTTCCATCAAGGGCATTGTTTGTCAGTCTTGACAAGAGTATGTAGTTTACACCTATGAGTGTGACTGGAATCACCATTGTCTTGTTTTGCTTCATTTGGGTTTGCTATTGACCAGCGGGTAAATGGATGAACATAGATGAATTTTTTTTTTGAATTTTGAGTGCTGGATAGGAGATAAACCGACACAGAACCAAGTATACTTCCTTTAGGAAAGATAATGAGCAACAGCTAGAGAAAGAAGAACAAGAAACTCGCAAGAACACAACTATTAACCGCTGGATAATAGAGTGCTTTTCGAGAGAACAGAGAAACTAAACCAAGAGGATGAAAGATGGTGAAGAATGAAAGAGATTTGCTGAAGTGATAATCTGATCACTAAAGGTTATGTGCAAAGAAAGGACAAACCATTGTGGAAATTCTGTCATGAACTAAGGAATGTCAAGAAGGCAATGTTGATCTAGATCAAGGTTTAGGAAGGGTTTACAATGAAGGAAGAAGGCTTGGGAGAAGTTTGGGAACAGTGGTCGATGTTCAAAGTTAGGGTGTATGTACTGTACGGCCGTACGGACTGTACAGACCGTACGGACGAGGTCGACCTGAAAACTTGATACTCGACCAAATGATCATGCTTTGGGTCTGTGCAAATTTGGGGCGAAATTTGTACGGACCAAACCCTAATCCGTATACATCGATGGAGAAACCTTGCATTTCAAGTCAAGAAGAGGCTGTGAGGAGCAAGAAGGTATCAGGATGGCATCTTGAGGGGATCAGGAGAGATACCCTTTCTGCTTACGTTTTGTGGAAAAGGAAGAGCCTTATCCACACTGGAAAGGAAGAGCTGAACCTTGACTGGTCTATGGACAGACTCATGAGGAGTGTTGGCTCATTTCCAGCCATACTCTTCATTTAGGCGCCAGCAAGTGACAACCTGGTCTAGCAATTTTGGCCAAGTATTTTGAATTATGTTTGACTCCTCTTGCTTGTTTGAATTCCTTATAAACCCTTATGTATCCTCATTTCCCTATTTAAAGGGTGCATTGTCGAGCAATAACATTAAGCTGAATAGGGGGTTCTCCCCTTTCTTCTTCACATCTCTTAGTCTCTCTCTAATCTCTCTCTAGTCTCCCTAAAACCCTTATTCTCTCGTTTACTCTCTCTCTCTCATCAGTATCACTCTCATTTTGACGAAGACAAGTTCTCATCTTCCCCATTTGGGTTTCTCTCACTCACACAACCATAGAATATGTAAAACTTTCATGGTACAGAGCCAGGTTCATCAGAACCTGAGCTTAAAGCTTCGGCAAACCTCACACCCAGTTCTCAGCTCAAAACCACACCTTGAAGACCCATCCATCCGAGATCTGTTTTTGGAAGAAGAAGAAGTTTGATGCTGTGGAGTCTTCTCCTTGTCTCTCAGCCATTCCTGTCTGTTCCAGATGAAAAAGCTTTGTTGAAAACAAAGGTGTATGGAGAGGCGTCATGAACCTCATCCAGAAACCACCTTGTCCAAGAGTCTATGTTCATCCGGGTTCAAAAGAAGATTATCCAGGAGAGCGAGCTGGTAATATGAAGAAAGGAGGGGTCTTTGAGTTGGAGATACAAGAAGGTGGTCCTAGACTGAAGGAGAAGGAGTTGGGTGACGATCCAGACTCTCAGATCCAGCAAAGTCATGACCTTAAGCCATTGGAGGTTCAAGGAATCAATCTGGTTCCTTGGCTGTAAGCTATTACTGTCCCTTTTTGATATTGAGTGTGATAATGACTGGTTGTGTGTTGTGTTGAGTTGAATAACCTGAGGATATGTTTAAGATTGCTAAATGAACTGAAATAGATTTAGAATCTGTCCCAGGATGCTTAAAGAGAATTGCTTGGTGTGTGAGAAAATGCTTAACCTGATTCTAGTGCAGCTTGTTAGGGAGTTAGTAGTATGTCTAAACTTGCTTTCTGTCATGAAATGAAATCGCCTAAGGTTGTTGCATTTAGACTGATGTTGTTTGGTGATAATGATGCTTAATCCCAGCTCTAAATGAATGTGTTTTGAGTGTTAAATGTTTCTGTCTAAACTGATTGCATTCTTTAGTTAGAGACTGATTAAGGTTATTGCATATTATCATCATGTTGCTGCCTTAAATTTATGCATCTAGATTCCTGTAAGATGCAGATTAAGGAGTTTAGAAATGCCTAAGTAGCTTGTCTTGAATCTGAAATGATCTTGCTTGTGCTTAGAGAGCTTACTTGCAAAGATTAAAACTTGACAATGTCTGGCTTAATCTGTTGTAAAGCTTGTGACATTGGTGCTCAAACTTGATGATTAGTCAAGGTTTGATCCCAAAGCTTGTGTCTTATCTTGCTTGGAGTTAAAGTGATGTTTCAGGAAGGTTTCCAATCCATCATCAATCCGGGTTTAAGAGGAAGGCATTGCCCATTGTTAGAGCAATGGAGAGTGGTCGCTGGTGTGTGTGGGTGGACACACAAGGCGAGGTCATCACCTATGTCTTGAGGAGACTGGTGATGTCATGTCCCCGATCCTAGACAGGGTCGTGGGGACGGACCATGGTACAAGAAGACGTACAAGCAAGGCCTTAGGGTATAACCATAAGGTATCATTGTCCGGGAAGCAGGTTAAGTGCATCAGGAAGCTGAGACTTAACCATAAAAGGTTGGAAATGAGCTTAATGCAGCTGGGAGGTGTAAGGAAGAAGCTCAAAACAGCTCAGGACAGTTTGAGGTAGCTCAACCAAGCTCTGGGTAAGCTTTGGGTAGCTCCGGGAAGCTTAAGGTAGCTGGACAAGAGTATAGACATCTGGACGATGCGCGGATGAAGCTCTGACCAGCTGGAAGGAGCTCAACCAGCTAGGAGTAGCTCAGAGTTAGCTCACTCCAGGAAGGTCAGCTAGCTGGAGCTGATGGACTAGCTCACTCAGCTGGAGCAGGTAGTTGTCAGCTCATCTCAGCTCGGTGAAGTGTTATGGTCCGGGCCGGTGTGGACGGGTCATGGGCGGTTATGGGTATGGTTGGGTCTTGCCTGATCCAACAAGGGTCCGTGGGTCATGGCAATTGAACCAGGGATCCAGGAGGACAAATGGGCCTAGTTTCAGGAAGCCCACACGCCCAAAAGAGCAGTTGGGCGGTTTTGGGCAGAAAGGGTGGGAATGGGCAGTTTGGCAGTTTTGGGCAGTTTTGTGCCCCCAATTCGTGCATGTTCGCCCAGAGACAGTTACCCACGTCCTTCCCTATAAATATAAGACCCTCTGGACGAAATTAATCAGTCAAAAACACAAGGCAAACCTCTGCCAAAATCCAGAGAGAAAAGAGAGAGAGAAGAACTGATTTTGAAGGCTGAATCCGTGTGAGTATTAGGGCGTGTGATCTCTCCAACCGTGTGATTTCTGTGAAGATCAAGGCGCAGACATGGATACCAGAAAAAGGTATCGTGGTAAGGAGAAGGAGAAGGCTCGTGGCCAGAAGGATCGATCCTCTAAGGTCAGTGGTGTGGATCATGTAAACCAAGGGTATGGACCATTGTGTGAGAACATGTGGTTTATGATCTCTGGAACTCTGATCACGCCCATTCTGTTTGTCTACTTCTTATATCTTCCTCTCCTGATATGTTTATGAGAGTTTGGTGATCAGAACGGCCTTCCCATGGACCAAGCATAAGGCTGGTTCCATTGGACAGTTTATCGGCCAGAAATGAGTTCCATGATCCCAAACTACTCTATATGTGTTTGTTCGGCTTGAAAACTTGAGGATAGATGTTCTAGGATTTTTAAGAATTATTGTAAAAGACTAGACACGATTTGGACTTGATTTGCTCAAAAACCATATTTTGGTCCTTGGGCTGTTTGGGTCAGATCTTAGGGCTCGGGGCGGTTTCTAGTGAATCCGACCATGGATTCCTTCTAGTTAGGATTTATCACGAATTTTCATGAATTTTATTTAGTTTTTGGACCACTTTTGAAAAAGGGTCAGAATTGGTCCAAGATGGTCTTTAGGCACAGAACCATGTAATTGCTTAGGTTTGTGGTTAGGTTATCGGACATATTATCATGCTGTTGTTCTTGTGTGGTTTCAGGTAAGGACATGGACCATGGCAAGGCCAAGGAACCGTGAGGACTCAAGCCGGAATGGATGTGTGTGTGGGTTAAGGGGTAGAAACTTTTAAGTTATTAACTTATGATAGCCTATTGTGCAACTTGGATCACATGAATACTTTGTATCACTCTGATTTATATTTATACAATTTGTTTTCCCCTTATTTGATATTAATTCTAACTCTGAAATGAATGAACCTCAGTTTTGTTAAAAGGACTTTGAAATTATTTGACTTAGAACCGGAATCATCCTTAGTATTGTTTAGGTTAAGACTTGGATCTGGTTGGGGTTCAATGGACTAGTATCGGGTCTTACAAGTGACCTTAAGGCACTGGTACTGAAAGGAATGGTTGATCACTGGTTGTATGTGCACTCCTTGGGATGTTGCACTCCTTATCTTAAAGCTTAAAACGACTCACTTCTAGCTTGGACCTATACGTAATCCAAGCTTGAGGAGGGGAGTTAAGTGAGCTTCCTGATTATCCTAAGTACAGTGACTTGTGTTCCTCCTTACCATTGCAAGCAAACTGAAGAAGGAGCCAACCGGGTCTAGGCAGTGGCATGCCTAGTCAAGAGATTGTTCAGAGCAGTCTTGGCTGTGTATGAAGAAGGCCACTCTATCAATGCGGCTTCTAGTGTGAGGTCGTTGAAGAGATAGCTGACGGATCAACCAGAAGTCCATCAAGTTTGCGAGTGATGAAGGAAGGTTGCAATGGTTTGTTCAGTCCGGATCATGAAGCCATCAAACCGTCCAAGCTTGTCCTTTAAGAGGTCCCAAGCTTGAGGGGGAGTGCTGAAGATCTTCAGTGATCCGATAGAGTTCTAGCAGTGAGGAGTTCAAGTGGCTGGTTAAAGCAAGCCACTCCTCACCATTTAAACGAGGGAGTAAACCTGATATAATCTTTATATACAATCATGATAGGTTTATCTCTTGAGGAATGATACACTTGTGGAATGATGTATCAGGGATAGGTTACTCGATCAAGGAAGATATGGTGTGTCTGAGCACTTGAACCTATCAGGAGGATAGGTGAAAGGGGGAGAGACCCAAATCAGGCGGAGTTGAAGAGTACCATGGCTTGAGCCTCACTGAATATGATCAAGGTCGTTTTCTAGCTTCTCTAAGATGGCTCTGAAGTCAGTTGAGAGGGGGAGACCTAAACCGGGTCTATGAAGAGGTCAAGAAGAAGGTTGATGAGTGCGAAAGATGTGTGGATCTTTGCTGCACCAGTTTGGCCATGATCCATAGTTCTTTGTGTCCACCACACTGGTTGAGACACAAAGAAATCAATGGCCAATCCCTAGGCCTTGAGTGATCTTACCCTTTTCCTTATCAAGGTTTTATCCCTAATGAGGGTTTTCTTTGATAAGTTTTTTTAATGAGGAGTGACTTCAGGGTTCCAAGATTGACTCAGTATCTATAGTGTCAAGCTTGAGGGGGAGTGTTAAACCTGAAATGATAATCTGATCACTAAAGGTTATGTGCAAAGAAAGGACCAAACCATTGTGGAGGTTCTGTCATGAACTAAGGTCCAGAAGGCAATGCTGAGCTAGATCAAGGTTTAGGAAGGGTTTACAATGAAAGAAGAAGGTATGGGAGAAGTTTGGGAGCAGTTGGTCGATGTGCAAAGTTAGGGTGTCCGTACTGTACAGGCGTACGGACTGTACGGACTGCACGGACGAGGACGACCCAAAAACTTGATATTTGACCAAATGATCATGTTTTGGGTCTGTGCTAAGTTGGGGTGAAATTTGTATAGACCAAACCCTAATTCGTACACATCCATGGAGTAACCTTGCATTCCAAGTCAAGAAGAGGATGTGAGGAAGAAGAAGGTATCCGGATAGCATCTTGAGGGGATCAGGCGAGATACCCGTTCTGCTTACCATTTGTGTAAAAGGAAGAGCCTTATCAAGACTGGAATGGAAGATCTGAACCTGGACTGGTCTATGGACAGATTCATGAGGAGTGTTGGCTCATTTCCAGCCATACTCTTCCTTTAGGCGCCAGCAACTGACAACCTGGTCTAGCAATTCTGGCCAAGTATTTTGAATTATGTTTGACTCCTCTTGCTTGTTTGAATTCCTTGTAAACCCTTATGTGTCCTCATTTCCCTATTTAAAGGGTGCACTGTCAAGTAATAACATTAAGCTGAATAGGGGGTTTTCCCCTTTCTTCTTTAAAATCTCTTAGTCTCTCTCTAATCTCTCTCTAGTCCCTAAAACCCTTAGTCTCTTGTTTACTCTCTCTCTCATCAGTCTAACTCTCATTTTGACCAAGAAAAGTTCTCATCTTCCCCATTGGGTTTCTCTCACTCACACAACCATATACTCTGTAAAACTTCCACTCCAAGGCCGAGGGATTGCCATTGAGCCTCTGTGCCTTAGAACCAATGTGATTGACACAAAGGACTTTGGATCGTGGCGTAACTGGTAGAAAACACATCTATCACCCTTATTCACATTCACACATTGAACAAGGCAAAAATTTCTAGATGCATTCATCTTCAAACAGTAACTTGATGATAATCCAAAACACCTTAGCAAGAGTTCTAGTCATCATGAATGCAGATTATAAAAAACAAGGACTAAGAAAGAAAGCTAATATAATGCTCAAAATAATGATACCATCAGCCTAGACATCTCTATGGATGTAACAAAAGACCACAACATATCAAGGATGAATCAGGTGTGGCAAAACAATATGCAAACTCAATATTCCGCATAAAGGTAAGCCAAATATCATCAAGAACACATAAAAAGACTCTTAGGCATCTTGCGACACAAACTAGACACAACAATTCTAGCAATTTAAAACCGAGTTCTAGGACACTAAACCACCACTCAGCACATCTAGAAACATAAATCAAGCTCATATTACAAAGGTGAGGTTTAACTTACAGCCAAAGAACCTGAGCTGGTTCCTTGAACCTCCAATGCAAACAGTTCATGAGAACTTGACAGATATGAGGCATTGGTTCTTAAACCAACTCCTACTTCTTGTTTATACCTTCTCCTTGTACCCCTCACCCACAAGACACCTCCGTTCTTCTGTTTGTAAGTCGTTATCTTCTGGAACAGAGAGCAAGTCTTCATCTTGAAGGCTTTTTCATCTTGGAAAGAGAATAAGAATCACTTGGATATGCTTGTTTTGGAGCTTAACTTGTCAAATGGCTCCATAAACCGCTGTTTCCAAGGGATCTCTTCATCATACTGGATAGGAAGGATGTGAGACGCTGGAGGCACGCCATGGTTCTGGAAGTCTTCATCTTGAAACAACTTGAACAATGGCTTGAACTCAAAACATATGAGGTGAGAGAAAGACTTGAGCTTTGAGATTTTGCGGAAGAGAACACCAAGATCTGATGAACCTGGCTCTGATATCATATAGGGTTTGTAGTTTTTGGTGTGTGAGTGGTGAATAAACCACTGCAAGGTCTAAATGAGTCTTGGACAGAAAAGAGAATAGCAAAATGAGACTGATGGAGATTGTGAGAGATTAACAGATTATGGGAGATTAGAAGAGATTGAGAGGGAGATTCGTGAGACTGAGAGGGTAACCAGAGAAAAGAGACTCTAGAGAGATTCAGTAACAAATAATAATGAAGAAGAAAGGAGGGAAAACCTCCCATTCAGCTTAATTTACAAAATCTGCTACAATGAGCTTTTATATGCATTACAACCTGCAAGAATAAACCTAAGATCTATGGCTGAGCTTTTCTGATTTTAAATGGACGACTTGGATCAGGTCTTGTGGCTTTATCAAGCTGCTCCCTGGCTCCTGATTGGTTTCCCTAAGGCTCCTCTGAATATGTCCATGTATCAATCTAGATACATGGTTCCAATGCTCATATACAAAAGATGCTTTTTGGCAGCACATGACAGCCTGTTTTGGGATCACACAGCTCCTTGCCTTATCCTCCCACGTCCATTAGAATTATATAAGGTTACCAAAACCGGTACCCTAAGATTGCACAACTTCTGGTCAGGTTGGATAAGGTTGGTGCGGCTTAAGGCTTTTTGTACGGTCGATGGGACAGACCTCTTGTCCGTACCTCGCGCTATATTTGCACACTTGACCATTTGCTCCCAAATCTTCCCAACGTCTTCTTATGGCCTTTCTTGAACTTCTCCTAATTGTTTCACATGCTTCTGGACACTCCTAAGGCATTTTAGAGGCTTTCATGGATTTCCAGGAGATATCCCTATTTCCACACAAAGCTCATTTCTTCTCTCAAGTTAACACCTATCTCTTTCCAACATCAGTCTAAGTCCTTGCTGGACTTAACTTCACCATGATAGACACTTCAAGACACTCATGAAGCTACAAAGAACTCTTCTGGACATCTTTAGGAGCTTGCCCTATTTATAAACAAGCTCCATCTTCGCTTTAGTTCAACAATCCCTTGGTCAAGCCTTATCCTAGTTGGTAACAAGTAAATGTAACTTCTGGTCGAGGTACATTTACCCGAGTAACTTTCGACCACTGTTGATTTGGGTCATCCACTGGTACGGCATGTACGGCCTTTGTACGGACTACGGACACATGTACGTACGACCCAAAATCAATTCCTCTCCACTTCTCCTTTCTTTCTCTATCATTTCAACACCTCCGTTCAACACTTGTTTGGGGATCAAAGCATTTGTGCCCTTTTTAAGTTGTGGGATATCCAATGAACATGGCCCTAGTACTCTTTGGTTCCAACTTGTTCCTCATTACCCCTGGCACCAGCATATAACAAAGGCATCCAAACACCCTTAGATGATCCATAGTGGGCTTGATATTGTTGATGACTTCAAATGGAGACTGATCCTCTAGAATTCTGGTTGGTATCCTGTTGATAAGGTATAACCAAATATCACAACATCACTCCATAACCTCTTTGGGACATTGGTTTGGAACATCATCGTCCTTTCAACCTCC
>CAJHQP010005082.1:0-49131 GCA_905132765.1 Moricandia arvensis | reverse complement strand
TAATTAAAATCTTTAGTGTACGTAAATAATTTCTGAAACATTAAAAATGAATAATTATATATCTCTCATTTTAAATATTATGAGTATTAACATCTTTGATATTTCTTAAAATCCTACACACCAATCTTTTTACCCTCCAATATATTAAAAGAGAAGTCATAATTGACTTTTCCTTACGTATCGATCAATAAAGTTATAAGAAAATTGTTATAATATGATTAACTGTTAAATAATTTTTATTTATTTTAATTAGATCTAAAAATAAAAGTTAAATCTAAAACCAGTTAATTTCATTTGCCAAACAATATAAATAATATTAGAAATAATCGTTTATGATAATTAGTTATCAAAATTATGAGAAATTGTTAGAAATGTCACAAGTTAAGTACCACTTTTTAAAAATACCACCAATTAAAAATTATACTAACCTTTGGGCTTAGACTTTAGTGATTATTATTTAGAATTTATTATTAAGAGATTGAGAAAATTTCAATTCTACCACAAGTTTGGTACGACTTTTCAAATTCACCACTAATACTATGACTATTTTCACAAATACCCTAAATTTGTGATAAAATAACACTAAGCTAAAAATTTTAATATTTATAGAACATTTATAAATCTAACCCCAACCGTTTAATACTAAACCCTAAACAATAATCACTAAAGTCTAAACTCAAATATTTATTTTTTGATTGATGGTATTTTTGAAAAGTGATACTTAACTTGTGATATTTCTAACAATTTCTCTTGAAATTTCCCCCAAAATTATAGAAAGAGTAACAATATTTGATTAATTCTTTTCATATTTATAAACTATCTAATATAATGAAAAAAATATAAAATAAAATCAATATATTGATTTTATATTTTACATAAAGAGCTATATTCTAATATAATTATATAATAAATATTAGTGTCTTATAAATCCATACATGCTTTATAAATCGTTCATGCAAAAAAAAAACTAAGAAGGTGCATAATATATGTAGGAGAAATTAATATTATAATTATTCGTCCAGCTTATGGAAACTTTGTGACTGAAAATTATTTTGCATAAAAGTTAAGTAAGATGATATATAAGAAAATGCGGTGATTATAAAGTGTTTTCAATAGATTTTTTGGTTAATTGATCGTGAGTTTGTTTGCTATTCATTTGATCAAAATCATGTGAAATAATTATTTTTTGCCTCTGAAATTAATATTATTAAATTATCACTAAATCTTACGTTTCTAAAAGAATAGTATTGAAACTTCTGATTTTCAAATTTTCAAGTTAAACATTATATTTTAATATTTTAACTGTTATTCAAAATTTAAGGCATCAGATACATAATGTATATCTTTATAAATATCTCCTATATATTAAATTTTTTTTATTTAAGTGATCTTTGTTCACGGTCGTTCATTCAAGAAGTCTTATAATTGTAACTGTATATAGATCGATGATTTTAAATTTTATTTATTTTAATTAAATCTAAAAATAAAATTTAAATCTAGAACTAATTAATATTACTTGCTAAACAATCTAAATAATATTAAAGATAATAATCTATGGTAGCTAGTTGAAAAAAATACAGAAAGAGTAATAATATTTGAGTAATTCTTTTTTTATATTTATATACTATATAATATATGAAAAATAAAAAATCAATATAATAATTTTATAGTTTACATAAAGAACTATATTCTTATATTCTTATATAAGTATATAATAACTATTATTGTCTTATAAATCTCTACATGCTTTATAAAATCGTACATGCCAAGGAAGACAATAAAATCAATATAATAATTTTATAATTATAAAATGTTATAAATAATTAAAGTGATAGATTAGATAATGTGATAATTATAAAATATTTAAATAGATTTTTGGATTAATTAATTATGAGTTTGTTATTAATTTGATAAGAATAAAGTAAAATAATATTTTTTAGAGACTGAAATTAACATTATTGAATTATTACTAAATCTCACACTTCTTAAATATAATTTTGAGATTTTTGATTTTCAAAATATTTGGAACTAAACTTTATATTTTAATTACTATTCAAAATTTAGAGTGTTATATATATATATATATATATATATATTATTTTTCATACAATATTTATTTCTGGCAATTTGTGAACAACGACGTAGGACTACTTAAAGATAGATATATTTGCATAGTAGTTAAGCTAACGATGCTACATTAAGTTAATTAATATATTTGGACCATTGGGACAATAAATTACTCGTAGGTAGGATTAGCTTTTCCTAGTTTAAATTTATTATTACTCCTGACAAAAGTTTTTTAATGGCCAGCTGTCAAGATATAAGAGGAATAACCCATAATTTAAATTATTTAAACAAGAAGCATAGAGGAATAAGGTGATTGATGATCAAGCCAAAACATTTTTTTTTTAATATTGTATAATTATGCAATTAAAATCTATGAAAAAATGTTATTAAGCGATAATTCTATATTTTTTTCATAAAGTTTTTGTTTGCTTGGACCACCTTAAACTGTACTATGAGATCAATGCTTGACGATATTTTTTGTGTCGTGCTAATAATTTTTTGTAAGTTTTTTCTTTTTTTTACTGCATAATTATGTCATCTTTGCCGCTTGAATGCAGAAGTATCAATCAATTGCAAGATAAAAAGATTAATTGACATTGGACCGACGTTGGGCTTTATGAGTAATTTCATCAGTAAGACTTATGGGCCTATGTGTTTTTATTGGATCCAAAAGTTGCAGTTTTTAACTTCAAAACTCCTTCGTTATTCTAGTAACAACAGGATAACAAACCGATATATCAAAATTATCAAATCTTTTTGTGTGGACGTCAAAATTGTTGAGAGGATATGGAAAACACAAAACCCATAAAATGAAAAATATTAAGAATCGAGAAGCTCCTATCAATCTGTCATCAGCTTACGAGATGCTATTACAGTAATAATATTTAGTAATTTATCACTTAAGATTCGGTTAAACTAAAACTATAATGATTCATTCGAAATCTTGATTCAGTTGATTAAAAACTTATGCTAAAATAAAGACGAATCTTGAACTAAATAATGGATTTCATTCAGTCAAAAATTAGGAGAGTTTATACTAACATGTCAAAGAAGTAATTTACAGAAAAATGTTTATTGATGATCTTGTATAAAAATGTATATATTGTTGACCTCATGAATTGATACAATGGCGAAGTACCCAGTGGTATGAGAGAATGAAAGAGTATAATTGTAATAAGTAACAAATTAGATGTGTATTACTTCGGCTCCCCTGTTCTTCTCCTGAATATATATGAATATTTCTGAATTTGTAAGAAAATTTTCTTAAACTCAGAATTGCCTTCGCAAACATGTAATTAAAATTTTGAATATAACTTGTATATATATATATATATTTATATTCTTGAAATTCTTTTTATCTTCTTGAATATGACTTATATATATTTAGGAAAATACTACTGAATATGTAACATTTTCTGAAATTAATGAAGATATTTTTAAATATGTATAATATCTTTAGAAAATTTAGAAAGATCTTCCTAAAACTTAAAAAAAATATTATACATATCCAATAATATCTTACTAAATATACAAATAATTCAAATTCAACAAAACATTCATAAATATATATTCATGAAGATAATTCTAAATATACATTTAATAATATATTAGATTTTGATATGGGCTTGCAAAACGCGGACATAAACATTTTAAATGAGGTGTAGCTATTATCCAACACATAAAGTTTAAGAAAGAGAGATTTACATATGACATATGTTGAATTAAGCTTGAAGAATAAAAAACTTAAGAAGCAAGTAAAAGACCTAATCCTACCGATATATGGAAAATAGAAAACATAAAGTGTTTAGGAGTTATCTAATTATGTTACCTAATAGGATTAGGATATTATAAGCTCTATATAAGAAGATGTCAAGATGTGACATAACTTACAAGAGTTTGAGAGCTTGAGTTTTAAGTTGATTTTCTCAAGTTAATAATAAGAGAGTTATACTTATTCAAATCTCTAAATTCTGTATTTAGTATCAGAGCCTTGCAAAAATCAACATCTGCTTGATTAACACAAAGAAGACTGCGAATTGGAAATCTTACAATCATGGCGAAAACAAAATCGAAGGAGGGAGAGCAATCTTCTATTAAGTGCCCAATGTTAAACTCAACAAACTACACCGTATGGGCCATTCGAATGAAGAATTTATTAAAGGTTCATAAGGTGTGGAATATTGTCGAGACAACAACAGAAGACGATGAAAAAATGACATGGCAATTGGTTTGTTGTTTTAAGCAATACCCGAGGTTTTAGTATTACAAGTAGAGGAGCTAGACAGAACATAAAAGGTTTGGGATGCTATCAAAACTCGACATGTTGGCGTAGAGAGAGTAAAAGAAGCCAGACTCCAAACCCTAATGGTAGAATTTGATAGATTGAAGATGAAGGAGACCGAGAAAATCGATGACTTCGCCGGCAAGCTATCCGAAATTTTCTCGAAATCTTTTGCCCTAGGAGAAGAGATAGAAGAATCAAATATTGTCAAGAAGTTTCTTAAGATCCTTCCTCGGAAAAAATACATCCACATAGTAGCTTCCCTTGAGCAAGTCCTTGACCTCAAGAACACGAGCTTCGAAGACATAGTGGGTCGACTTAAAGCCTATGAAGTAGGGGTCCAAGAAGAAGACGACAATCAAGAAGAACAAAACAAATTAATGTACTCTAACACGGAACAGCAGTCAAATCGTGACTACTATGAGGATTCCAGAGGATATCGAGGAAGAGGAGGAAGGTTTTACAGGGGAAGAGGTCGAGGTCGTTTTAATGGTGGCAGAGACACGTCAAGGATCACATGTTTCAGGTGTGACAAGATGGGACATTATGCTTCTACCTGTCCGGATCGTTTTCTCAAACTTCAAGAAGCACAAGAACATGACAAAGACGAAACACAAGAGGCAGACGAGCTCATGTTACTCGAAGTTGTTTATCTAAACGAAGAAAAAGTATTGCCAAACAAGTACGAGTTACATACGGGAGAGGCTGACATGTGGTACCTTGACAATGGAGCCAGTAACCACATGACTGGAGATCAGAGATATTTTAAGAAGATCAATGAGTCTATAACAGGAAAAGTGAAGTTTGGAGACGACTCACGCATAGACATCAAAGGGAAAGCCTCGATCGAATTCATTGATCGGAATGGAGAAACAAGGATAATGTGCGATGTATACTACTTCCCAAATCTTAAAAGCAACATTATTACCCTCAGACAGGCCACTGAAGCCGGTTGTGATATAAGATTGAGAGGGGAAACTTTGACGATGCATAATCAAGATGGTAGACTACTTGTTTCGGCAGCAAGGCAAAATAATCGTTTGTATAAGGTACGAATGGGAATAAAAGAGAAACTATGTCTACTATCTACAACGGCCAGTGAGTCGAGAAATTGGCACACTAGATTGGGACACATAAACATGGATACAATCAAATCTATGGCGCAAAAGGATCTTGTAATCGGACTACCTCACCTCAGCTTTGAGAAGGAAATTTGTGGTTCTTGCTTACTTGGCAAGCAAGCAAGACATACATTTCCTCAAGTAACCTCGTATAGAGCAGAAAAGGTTCTTGAATTTATCCATGGTGATCTCTGTGGACCAATATCTCTGAGTACACATCCTGGTAACAAGTACGTCTTTGTGCTCATTGACGATTACTCGCGGTATATGTGAACGATATTACTAAAAGAGAAAAGTGACACCTTAGAAAGATTCAAGAAATTTCAAAACCTGGTAGACCAAGAGTCAAGCCAGAAGATACAAACATTCAGAACCGAAAGAGGAGGTGAATTTTTTTCATACGAATTCAATACATATTGCGAGGATGCAGGAATAAAAAGACATCTTATGGTGCCATACACACCGCAACAAAACGGTGTGGTTGAAAGACGTAACAAGACTATGATGGAGATGACGAGAAGCATGCTTAAGCACATGAAGATTCCCAATTATCTATGGGGAGAAGCAATTGGACACACGACATACTTGCTTAATCAAGTCGCCACCATAGTACTTAAAGAAAAGACACCGTACGAAGTTTTGAGAAAACCTAATATAGCCCACATACGAATCTTTGGGTGTATAGGTTATGCCAAAACGGTAAAACCACACCTAAATAAACTCGAGGACAGGTCACGAATGCTAGTCCAACTAGGGACAGAACCGGGATTGAAAGGATATCGAATGTTTGATCCACATGCGCAAAAAATAGTGGTGAGTAGGGATGTCGTCTTCGATGAAACGAAAGGATGGAACTGGAGCCAAGAGCAAGACGAGACTGGAACTTTTAGAATCTCTCTTGGAACCTACGGAAATCATGGGATTCAAAAAAGTCTTAACAAATATATTAACGACGAAGAAGAGGATGGTGACGAACATGATTCTACGGCTCATGAGATATATACACCACATGAAGAGGTCAACGATGGAGAAGATAATGAAGGAGCATAAATCCCGTTGAGAAGATCACAACGTCAAAGCAACAAGCCAAAATACCTTGATGATTATGTGTTGTTTCTTGCCAAAGAAGAAGGAGAAACTCTACTTATGGTTCTAAATCATGAACCGAGAAGTTTCAGCGAGGCCAGGAATTCAAAAGAGTAAACTCTTGCGTGTGAGGACGAGTTATGTTCGATCGTAGAGAATGAAACTTGGACACTCGTAGATCTTCCTCAAGGAGCAAAAGCAATTGGCTTAAAATGGGTATTTAAGTTGAAATGAAACTCGGATAGGAGTATTAAGAAGCACAAAGCTCGACTGGTTGCTAAAGGCTATGTCCAACAACATGGAGTAGATTTTGATGAAGTCTTCGCACCAGTGGCCAGAATCGAAACCATCAGACTTCTCATCAACTTGGTGGCTTTAAATGGATGGATAATACATCATCTTGATGTTAAAACGACTTTCTTACATGGAGAATTAAAAGAAATCGGCTATGTATCACAACCAGAAGGGTTTGAAGTCAAAGTATCTGAGAGCGAAGTTTATAAGCTGCACAAAGCGCTGTACGGCTTACGACGTGCACCACGTGCGTGGAATAACAAGCTCAACACAATTCTCGTCGAGCTTAACTTCCGTAAGTGCACAAATGAGCCCTCGGTGTATCGAAAGAGAATAAAGGATAAACTTCTCATTGTTGCGGTTTATGTCGATCACTTGTTCGTGACTGGATCAAACATTGAACTTATCCATGAGTTTAAAGCGGAGATGACAACAAAATTCAACATGAGCGACTTTGGTGAGTTAACATACTCTCTCGGGATAGAAGTAACTCAACACAAAGAAGGGATCACATTGAGCCAAAGAAGATACGCAAAGAAGATTCTTGAAGATGCAAGCATGAAAGATTGTAACCCAGCTCAAACACCTATCAAAGTCAGAGGAAGAAAGATCAATTGATGCAACGTATTATAGAAAGAAGGTTGGATGCTTGCGTTATCTTCTTCACACCCGTCCTGATCTTTCTTATAGTGTCGGCGTGTTAAGTAGATATATGCAGAACCCTAAAGAGTCACACGGGGTGGCAATGAAGCAATGTCTGCGGTATTTAAAGGGCACCACGTCATATGGATTAACCTTCACGAGCACGCCTACAAACAGACCAACAAGACTCATAGGTTACAGCGACAACAGCCACAACGTAGATCCAGATGATGGTAAAAGTACTACGGGTCATGTTTTCTATCTACACTTGGTGTTCTACGAAGCAAGAAACCGTGGCTCTATCGTCTTGCGAGGCAGAATTTATGGCTGGAACTGAGGCTGGAAGACAAGCTATATGACTCCACGACTTGCTTGAGGAAATAAGCGAAGAAACGTGTGAAAAGGTGATCATACGAATCGATAACCAGTCGGTCGTCGCTCTTACGAAGAACCATGTTTTCCACGGCCGCAATAAGCATATTCACACAAAGTTTCACTTCATACGAGAGTGCGTTGAGAAAGGAATGATTGAAGTGGAACATGTGCCTGGAACCGAGCAACGAGCAGATATTTTGACAAAGCCGCTAGGACAAATCAAATTGAAGGAAGTGAGAGAACTCCTTGGAGTACAAGATTTATCGGAAATGGAATTCAAGCTTAAAGGGGAAAATGTTGTATTAAGCTTGAAGAATAACAGAACTTAAGAAGTAAGTAAAAAACCTAATCCTACCGAGATATAGAAAATAGAAAACATAAAATGTTTAGGAGTTATCTAATTATGTTACCTAATATGATTAGGATATTATAAGCTCTATATAAGAAGATGTCAAAATGTGACATAACTTACAAGAGTTTGAGAGCTTGAGTTGATTTTCTCAAGTTACTAATAAGCAAGATATACTTATTCAAATCTCTAAATTCTGTAACATATGTCTACTCCAACGGATATATATAGCCGAGGAAATAAAAGATACGCATGGCTCTCGTGTACACATTGCTTCTTTCACTAGTAAAAATGTTAAGAGCATCTTCGTTGGTAATCTTTTCTTTTTCTCTAAGACAAAATTTATATAATAACCGTGTCTTTTGATGGTGTGCTGTATTTTATATCAAATATAGAGATGTGAACAGTAGTACGACAAATATAAAGTAAACATCATTCACTTATTTTATTTTTATAGTGGATTTTTTTCTCTAAAATAGAGGATCCTTTGGAAAAAAAAATCCTCTCTCAAACATTGTTCCTTATAGAGATTGTATCTATCTGATTTTTCCTTTTCTATTTGGAATTAGTGGTTTTCAATCCCCCTAGTTTCATTTTATCCACCTGGTTTTTACTATTTGTAGTAAGTTTTCAAATCTTCAAAATTAGAAGTGGGGAAAAATCACAGTCTATCACCGGTGATGGTCGGAGGGCTCTTCCTCGTCGGCATGAAGACCTAATGTAGCTCTTTCTCCTGGTTAAAATCCCTTTACAAACATCACCCAACCGTAAGCTGCAACCTCTTTGAATGAAGACCGACGCTAGAGTCGACGTAGTACTCCTCTGGCCGGTGGTCTACGGTGTTTGAAGCTTCTCTACAAATTCCTTCGTTTCCTTCTTTTTCAGTGTTATTCCAACTTTAGAGACTTAGTCAGACCTCAATGACCAAGATTCAACTTTACTCCTCTGTGGTTACAACTATGTTGTGTACCTTATGTTTTAGCTATAGACCATGTATCAACGTCTTCACTTCAAGGTATGTAATTTCTGTCCATCTCATTACAACGCTAGACTAAAAGATCGAAGGGGTCCCTCGTTGATAAGTCAAACATGGCAAGGATTCACATAAGAGCCTCTAACTTAGACCCTAGAGATTTTATTACAGAGAATGCCCTAACGCTCACTAGGCATCTCACAAATCCAAGGGAACAATGGTCTTGGTCATCCCCTTACCAAAAAGTGGATCTATCTGGTAGAACCTTGGGCTCAAACCCTGGCAACATCTGCTTCCAATTCAGGTTCCAAGACGAGAAAGAGATGCATATTGTACTTGACAACATACCTTATCAGCTTAAATGTGGATGATAATCCTTCAAAAGTGGGAGCTTATCATCTCCTTTTCTTTCCTTTCTTAAATCCCATTTTAGATTGACCTTAAAGGTATACCTTTACACTTCTGGCATGAAAATATAATATGTGACACTAGAAAATGGCTTGGAAAACTTGAAGATTTTGTGCTGACAAAGACTTCCACGAGAGTACGAGAGTACGAGTCATTATGGATGTGATGAAACCAGGGCCGTCTCAAAAATTTTATGAGCCTTGTTCAAAAAAAAAATAATGATATATTTAATGATATAATAAAGTAATTTTAAAAGTATTTTTTTATATATTTAATGTTTCTTTGAAAGTTATAAGATATAAATTTAGTAATATATTTAAAAACTTAAAGCTTTAGAATATAATTTATATATTTACTTTTCATTTTTTTAAAAAAATATTTTTAGATTTGAATCCTATTCGACCGCTCCAATTGCTCGTGCTGTTAGACGGCCCTGGATGAAACCACTTCCCCTGGAAACAATCCTGAGTTTTCTTCAGACTACGTCTTCAGTTAATGTGAGACGTGATGCTAGACCTCCTTATCTGGGTGACGACATCTTCGGGTCTCAAGGCACAAACTCTTAAGTGTCCAACTCACACTACTCAAGTGAAAGAAACTTCCCTATCTCTCGTGATTTTAATCAATGAGTAAACCGTCATGAAAAAACTTTTGGAGAACCAGCCTCAATCTTTCCAACAAGAGTCCCTCCTTTTAGAAACAAGGGCTGTTGAGGACCCACGGAAGATGAACTCACGCTTTAGCTCTGCTGGGTCATCACTGACTTATACAATGCATAGAAGAGATCCCCTGAGCTGCAATGGCGTGTCCTGGAGCAGTGAATTCAGCAGTAACACCGCCGCAAGCCATAATCATTCCGCTAATTAACCTAGAGAAACAAAATTTTCACCAGCTGTCGTCTTCTCTTCCTTAGCTTCTTGGGCCTGAACATTCACTTCCTACTACCCTTTTATTCTACAAAATCTGTCTTCGTTCAGATAATTAAGTTCTCATCAATGTACTCATCTCAAAACATAATCCAGTAGAACTCTACGAAATCAACTTAGATACCGGAAATCTATTATTTTTCTCTTCATTTCTCTTGCATTCCTAAGAACTTGAATGCTACAGATGATGCTTTTGCCAAACCAGCTCTCGGTAATTCTTACTATGCTATGTACGTATAAGAAGACTTTAATCAAGTTATTTGGACGCTCAAAAAAAGAATGAAACTTTTTCTTTACAAAATGACCATTAATTTTTATATATTTTCATTTTTCACCAAAATAAAATTATGTAGTATAAATTTTCACATTTAAATACTAAGTATGGTTAGGGTATCATTTTTATTATGTGCTGTAATAAACTTTAACTTTAAAATAATCATTTAGTTATATAAATAGTGTAATTGTGGTTGTATATTGTTATAAAATAAAAAGGTAAAATTTTAATATTTAAAATTTATGGATTATATATTAAATTAATAAATGAATAGAAAAGGTTAATTTGAAATATTCTTCTTTTAGAATAGAAAATAGAACTAATTATCAGAATAAAAATACTTTTTTATATTTTTGGAGTACTTTATTTTTGTGGTACTTTATTTTTAAATTAAAAAATAAAGACAACCATTAGAGATGGTCTAGAAATGTACAAATTACTTTGAATGATTCATTAGTATATAATATATATTTATATGTTTCAAAGTATTATTTTTTGCTTGTTCCTATAAAGAAAGAAATCCTTGATATAGTTCTTGATGATTTGAACACAAAAAATCATAATATGTAATATTTTACTAGTAATTAAAATTTCAAAGATTATATTAGTGTTAGATTTAGACATTATGGGGGGATATATATATATATATATATATATATATACATAATAATAAAAGTCAGGAAGATGACCAAAACGTGTAAGCAACAGGCAGCATGGCCTATTACCCTTTTTTGGGGGGAGGGGTCAAAGGTTCAAAGTCCTCTTAATTTATATAGTAAATGATTTATATAATTTCCTCAATAATTTATAAACCGTGTTTTCCTTGCGGATTCATCTGTTTTAATGGGCATCTAGACTCCTCTCTCTCTGTAATATACATTGTTTTCTGGATTTTCTTAGACCAGAGAACATAACTAAGAAGTCAGATGAAAATGGGTGTGTTGATGTTCAGTGTACGTATGATGTTTTTAATTTTATGTATCTTCCTCAATGGTTCTTTGTCGAAGCTTGAAAGGTTAGTGCATCCGGTGACGAAATCTGATGGTTCTTTGGATATTCTGGTCTTTGGAGATTGGGGGCGAGAAGGAGGTTTCAATCAATCACTCGTTGCGCATCAGGTAATATAACTAATATTGCTTATTGATCATATATAACGCATTCAAGATTTATACTTCGGGTGAAGTGACAAAAAGAATTACAACATTAGTGTTTGAAAGTGTAAAAGCATATACATAACATAAGGTGTTGATGAAGGCAACAAAAAAAAATTGGGAAAAAAAAAAGAGAAATTGGGACGGAAGAAACATTTATTTTATAGTTATTGTTAAACATATAGACTTAGGTCCTACTGAATTAGGCTTGATTTTTGGTGGAAATGTGTACTTTATTTAATATGGTTGAGTTTAAGTTGAAATATTATGTTTCTCATTTTTGGTGAAAGAAAATATCAAGTTATTCGATATGTGAGCATTTATTCGTATGTTGCGTCCATATCTTTCTAATTGGAAGTCAATGGTCATTCATTCTAAGCAATACATAGGCATTGACTTGGTTGAACAATCATATTTTCTGGTAATTGATTAAACAACATATGAAAATATTCTTCTAATTGAAGAGCTGATGGGGTTCAGTACAAAGCATATTCTCTGAAGGGGTCTATTTATACTTGATCTGGAAGTTTATTAACTCTTATTAAAAAGAAAAATATGATATTCAAATATGAATTTTAAAAAGTATTTTGAAAATCTAGTCTTCTTACATTTGTGATTTTTAAATTGATTATTATTAAAATTGTAAATTTATTTATTTTAAAATCTGATATATTTTTAACTATAGTTCCACTTCCACCAAAACATATAAAATCAAAATAGATTTGTTAAAATCCACTATTTAATATATTGTTATTAACATTTAATTTAGATTATATTATAAAATTATATATTTAATAACATTGAACTCTAGAAAACTTTTTAAAATTCATATTTTAATAATATAGAATTTGTCATTTCAATATAAACCAATCCACTTCCAAAGTTAAATATATTTTCTTAATTAATGAAATTGAAAAGTTGACATTTTAATTCATTCTTTCAGTGTGCTCTTCTTTTTACCAGCGATTATTTAATATAAGAGTAATATAGTTAAGACTACACATTTACGTTTAAAATATCGTCAGTCCTAAAAAGGTCCTAACTAAAAAGGTCCTCTCAATATTACTCTGTATTATAGATCAAATAAAAATTGTTACCATATATTATAAATTGTACCTTACTAAGAAATTTTTGAGGCAAATTAAAATTTTATTTATATATATATATATATTGTTTTTTTTACACAAAATTTATATTTAAAAGATGAATTTTTTGACAATTTGGCAGATGGGAATTGTTGGAGAGCAACTAGACATAGATTTTGTGATATCAGTAGGAGATAATTTCTATGACGACGGTTTAAAAGGAGACAATGATCCTTCTTTCGAAGCCTCTTTCTCTCATATCTACACTCACCCCAGTCTCCAAAAACAGTGGTATTCTGGTAGTTTGACTTACTTCAAATGAAATTTACTTGTTTAACTAATACACGTAGTGTTATTGATACATGTACATTTTTCAGTTTTAGGGAACCATGACTACCGAGGAAATGTTTCAGCACAACTAAGTCAAGTTCTCACCCAAAAAGATTGGAGATGGTTTTGTCGCAGATCTTTTGTCTTATGCTCAGGTTCAGTACATATTCTATCTCTTTTAGGGGGTTGGATTTGACACAAAGATTTATTAACTTTAATACTTGGATTTTTAATGTACTACTGCGTAATAAATCCAAGGTTGATTTATATATATATATATATATATATATATATAACATGTACTTTAGTTACTAGTGATAATTGTTTTGGTGATTATAGGAATGGTGGAGTTTTTCTTCGTGGACACAAATCCATTCGTAAAAAAATACTTCACAGATCCGGAAGATCACACTTATGATTGGAGCAACGTCTTACCCAGGAAAAAATATATATCCAACCTCTTACATGTAATACATTTTGTTTCAAAACAAATAAAATCAGAGATCTGTTTTGGTTTTCACATTTTCTAATTATTTAAATTTTTGCTATTAATGTTATATAGGATTTAGATCTAGAGATTAAAAAGTCGCGGGCCACATGGAAGTTCGTCGTGGGACATCATGGGATCAAAACTGCAGGTCAACATGGTGTGACCCAAGAGCTAGTAGATCAACTTCTTCCAATTCTAAAGGTAAATATTTTTCTTGTTTACTTCCAGTTCTCTAGACATAGTTTTTAATTATCATCTTATGTTAATTATTAGTGTATGTTTTATTTTATATTTGTATTTGTATGAAATTTTTACTGGCATGTTTGTCGTAAAAAAAATTTATTCACTTCTGAAGGAGAATAAAGTGGACTTGTACATAAACGGACATGATCATTGCTTGCAACACATTGGTTCTGAAGGGTAAAATTCTACTTAATCTTCATATAATCAATTTTAATTATACCAATGTATTTATAAACTAGTGTTTATTTGAATTTAGTTGAATTTAAATGTATACGTTTAAAAGTTTTTTTTTTGGAATTGTGAAGTGAAACTCAATTTCTAACGAGCGGAGGAGGATCAAAGGCATGGAGAGGAAATATGCAGCCATGGGATCCAAAAGAACTCAAACTTTATTACGACGGACAAGGTTTCATGTCTCTTCACATCACTCACTTTGAAGTTAAGTTCATCTTCTATGACATTTCTGGCAAAATTCTTCACCAATCCACCTTGTCCAAAAAGTCCAAACTCCTTTAAAGACTATTCCTCTAAAATGGAAAGAGATAAACATATTATAATTTGAGAGTTTCTATTTATAAGCGATATATCCATTTCGGTTATTGTGTGGAATATGTTAGACGGCATGATATGCAAATCAATAGCTTCTTTCTGCATCAGTTTATAGTAGTTTTTGGCAAAAAGAAAAAAGTTTGTAGTAGTTCTACAAAATAATACATAATTGCAAACACGGTGTGAACACAAATGGTTTTTAATTAACAAGTTGAAAGTACGCTCATGCACTATATTAAAAAAAAAAAAAAAAGCACGCTCATGCACTATATTTATTGAATGATTGAATCAAAAGCACAAGTGTTTTTTTCTCAATAAAAACTTGATATGTGAAGTCAAATCCCAAAAGGACACAATATTAACTTCTTAAGCCCAACAATTTTTGTAAACCCAAGTATCTAAACCTTAACTAAAATAACTATAGATGTGTGTATTTAACTACGTCCCCGTAGCCCAAAGAGCGAATAAGAGATACCAATAATGCCTAGAGAAATTCAAGCTTAAGGTTATTCGTCGTTGAACTATGGTAAAGTTATCCAAAAAAAACTAAAACCACCCTAGGAGAGGAGATAATAAGAAAGCGGAGATGAGATTTGAGATAGATGTCACCAAGGACTCGAGAAAGTACCATTGCAAAAGAGAAGGGTGAAAGAAGAAGAGGAGTTGATGTTGCGAGAAGAGAAAGTGGAGAAGGCATCACATCGGATCAGAATGGTGCAGGGTCAACCACGACAAAGCTGATCTATCGCACTGGTGAGTTTAATGGCAGTTACTAGAGCACCTTGGAGAAGGAAATCAATTTGGTTATTTAGATTGGTAACCCTAAAACCATCTCTAATGTAACACTATATTTTCTTCTATAACTACAGTGCAAAATTTGTTTCAACGGTTGCACTTTAATAAAGTTATTTTATTATATTGCAAAACATAGAGGGATGATGCTTTTTTCCTCTATTTAAGAGTAAAACAACATTTTTCTATATTTGCATTGTAATAGAATAACTTTATTATAGTGCAAACCATTGGACAAATTTTGTACTCTAATAAAATTATTTTATTAGGTCATCTCCAATCAAACACTATTTTTCCTCTATAATTTACACTATAATAGAATTACTCTATTATAGTGCAAATTATAGAAGAAGAAAAAAATGGTCACTGGAAATGGTTTTATAGTACAAATTATAGAGAGAAAATAGTGTTTGATTGGAGATATCGTAATTGGTGTTAATTATAAAGTTGGATTATGATTTAATCACATACAATGTCACTTCTTAAAAGAGTAATTTGACATTATTTCAAATGTTTTGTATTACACGAAACCCCTTTGTAAGATAAGAAAATCAAAGTCATTCTTATTATAGGTTAAGATACAAGAATAACAAATATAGCTTGAACAATGAATCTATATTTTCTCCTTTTGTATGTGATTTTTGATTGTTGTTTCTCTAGTATCATTTTTCAGTGCGATAACTCATTATATGGAATACCAAGGGTTGCAGTGGTTATCCAAAAATTAGAACTTATAACTATAAATATTAATAGTTGCAATGGTAACCAAAATCACAATGGTTTAATTTATGATTAATAATTATAATTACAAATTGTTGTAATTCACATTTGCAATGTTTTAACTTAAACAATTGCAAGGATTCATTTAAATTTTCAGCAATCCACCCCTCCATAGATTCAATCAATAAATAAAAAACACATATATCAAAGTCATGCATAAATAAAAAAAGATCTTGTTTAGAAAATATATATATATATATATATATATATATATTCTTAGAATTAAATTTTCATTTTAGTGTACAACACATTCCAAATGTTCTAGAATCATAATGTCCTAAGAGTCTAAGATTACAACCATCAAATGAATTTGGGCACACGCGTATTTTCACAATACTCTAAATCTTTACTCGACACTATTATAAGTCATGTATCCATATCCATTCATGAATACATACAAAGTCAAGTCTCATCTTATTGAATCGACATCACTTCACACTCATATTGATAAATACTTTCAATCATGCACTTGCAAATACACTTTTTCATACTATATATTATAAATAATATTTTTACCTATTTTTTCGTACAGATCCAAGCACATACCTTAAAATAATATAAACATGTGCTTTGGTTTTAATGTATAGACTTTCCACATTGAATTAGGCCTCTAACATTATCCTTGTTCGTTTTAAAGATGCCACCACCAGCGGCTGCGGCCAATAATTATACTGTGACGGAAGAAACTTTATTGACTTTGAAACTAAAACAGACGCAAAACTGATAATCAAAGGCATGAAACTGGAGTTGCAGCTGTCACTGATATTTGCAGCGTCGTATATACTGGTTTTTATTTGCCGCGGCGACTTAATAATCAAATCCATTTTGTCTTGACTATGCTCTGTTTGTCGTAACCGTAGAGATAATTTTGAGTCGCAGCCCCTTGTCGCAGCGTTGATAAAACGAACAGGGAAATTGTATTGGAAGTAAATTGGGTATCTCAAAATTAAAGATTTTAAATAGACTTTAAATTCATTCCTTTATTATAATTAGTTATCAAGTCTCTAATTAATCATTTCGTTAAATGATCTGCTACATTTAATTCATGCCGAATAAACTTTATGATAATATCCCAATGATTAGTTCACCTACCACGCTATATTCAATGTTCAAATCCACTTATTATTATACACTTGATAATAAATCTTAATTGGGATTTCTTCACTATCAAAATATATAGAAACTGATGATACTATATCAAAATACACTTACTTTTAATATCTTATTATCTATAATAAAAAAAACTTTGAGACAATTAAAATATAAATGGATAAAAATAGAAAAACAAGAACAAACAAAATATTTGAAAAATCACATTTTATATTTTCACAACATAAATTAGCTTTATGCTTCTTTTAGCAACTTTAGAATCTAATGATTACATCAAACATAAAAAGTGAATCTTCTAATCAACCTTCATTTTCTTTATATCAGCTCATACAGGCTTTATGGATGATCTTTGGGTTTGTATATCAATTCATTATATTAGTTATTCTCAACTTTGTTAGTTATCACCATTGATTCCGATTTTTAGATGACCGAAAGCAAAAAAAAAATAAAAGGAGGTTCTCATCCAGGATTGAACATAGACCTTGATGGTACGAGTGATATTTAAACCACTGCACTAAAGACAATTTGCTGTATAAGATCAAAATTTGTTAATATTATTGAAGGTTGGAGGCCAATGCTTCCATAGCTTCGTCTGAGAGTCGTCACTGCTAATTATTGGACATAAATGTTGGATGATAACTAAAATGAACATATTATAAGTAAATAATTCAAATGATAAGAGTATTGTAAAATGTATTTGTTTATACTCTCTGAGTTTTCTAAAATTCTTTTACTTTTTTTTCCTTTTGAAAAACTGAACTTTTCAATCAAATGCATATTATTTATAGAAGAAAAACTTAAATGTTTTTTTATAACTCATAGCTTAGTTCAAAACTAACATTTATATCATAAAAACTATAAAGCATATTTTAAACATTATAAGTGTAGATCCGTGGAAATGAGAATGATCTAAAACACTTAGCCATGCGGGTGACAAAGTTGGACGTGTATATATACAAACTGCAATTGGCAGTGGGTCGACGTGTACGGTAAAAAAGTTGAACCCGGACGGATTATGCTACTTGGACGCAAATTAGTCCGTTTGATATCTCTAATTCCAAAATGTAACGATTTTTAAAAAAGAAAACATATAGAATTTTAGGAAAAAAAAAACATATTGACCTTTTTATACAAAAAAGAAACATATCGACTTGATATGGCTCGAAAAGGCAAAATTGAAAAGGTATTTTCAGGATAAGAGCTTTGGAAGCATGCAGAGGATTTCCAGATAGACTATAGCTGGCAAAAGGAAAAACATCGACATCTGTAAAACAACACAATGAGAATGATCTAAGCCAATTCCCACAAGTCTTATCTCTTTACTTGGTCCCTAAGATGCGAAACTCGACAATGAAAATGAGCTAGGCTCAAAAACATTTGTACATATATACTTTAGACACGACCTAGTGGTTTATTAAATTGCCATTGAATGTATATACATATGTGCATGAACATGGGCCTCACGCAATTAAATCGAATAACATTCGTTGGACCTATTGAATAAAACAAGTAAAAGAGAGACAAAAATTTCGTCTATAAAGTACCCAAATTGAATTAAAATAAATCGAAGATCTGTCCATATACGAAGAAAATGACAAGAAAATACAACTCGAATATTCGTAAAACGGAATATATTCAGAAAACAATAAATAAAACTTTATCATAAAACTGTTCAAACTCCAAATCTCTCAAATAAATAAATAAATAAATTTATTTCGATATACAAGCAACAAATGAACAAAAATGCCCCCTATAACCGTGAAATAATAAAAACGCATTGTAACATAAAGTATACCAATAAAAGGACTTATTATAGAACCCCCACCACAATATTAATGCCATGTACAATCAATCATATCGACTCTGTTCCATCCACACGGCTTCTCTTGCTCCGGTGCTTTCCATTGCGGTGGCGCCTAGGGATTCCACCAAACGTGACCGGATCATAAACCCTGAGCCGTTGAGCCTCTGCTGGATTCACAACGCACTCAGGCAAAGCAACCTTGTACCTGCTCCGGTCATAGCAATACGAGTAAGTCATGTGTTTGCGCCTGAAAACACCCATTTTAGCCCTAAGTGACGGGCTAATGTCCTGAGCCGCACGGATATACTCGGCGGCTCCTTCGTCACACTTGGGAAACTGCTCGATCGGGTCCACAGGGCAGCCATGCAGGACTAGGTCAGAGAACCGTGCTATGTAAGGGGCATATTTGTAATTTACACCGTACTTGCCACCGTTAGTTGCCCATTTAGAACCGTCCCATATGGTTGTGTAGAGAGACATGGGCTTAGAGGGGAAGTCACCACCCATTGATGATGTTCGCTTCACCTCTCTGATTGGAACATTGTCTACGTAGAATCTGCATAACCACAAATAAATAAGATAAAAAGGTTAGTTATTCAAAAAGATTAAAAACATTAACCTAAAAACTAACATTTTTGGCAAATTAGTTCTAGCTTTTGATGAACTAAGTAAAGATTCTCAACTTGGATTGGACCCTCAAAGGATAACCACAAGGTCCACAACTCTGTATGGGATGTTTTGTTGATGCCAAAGATCGAAAGCTGTAAACCATTGGGCTCACATACTTGATATTGACATGAACAAAACAACCCAAAAGCAAATGATGTCCAAGCATCACATAACTTTCCACCAGAAGAAATTTGAGCATAAAAGAAAAAGATCCCTCCAAACATTAAACCCCACTTGGGTTTCCTTAAATAGAAGATGACATTATTGAACCCCTAATGAAATTAAATATTATGGGGTCAAGAACATCACCTCCTTTCAAGATTCTAAGGTTTTCTTTTCAAGATGCTAAGGTTTTCTTGTTATTTAACAAACACAGAGAACAACTAGGAGATAAATGATTTTTTATAGTTTTTTTCATTAAACTTACATGATGTGAGAATCAGACCAGAGGAGACTGTATTGATGATAATCTTCAGTTGGATCAAACCAGAGATTACATCTCTCTTCCCTTCCCAAATGAGTGCTTCCATTACCATAAATGTTTGTCTGAATCCTCCATTCTCTTCCTCTAATGTTACCAAGAAACTCAAAATCAATCTCATCATGATTCTTCTCATACATATCTCCATTAGACATCTGAAAATATCAAATCACACCAAAAAAAAAAAAGATTCATCAAGTTTACTAACACCCTAATCCCCAAAATCAATAGTAAAATTAATCATATTATAAGAAACAAGATCATTATAAATTGTTTTTTTTTACTTACATAAAAAGCAACAACCACTCCTGCTGAATAATCAGAAGGTAGTTTGATTGAAGCACTGAAGAATCCATGTAAATAAAGATCATTTGAGACAAAACCAGAACCTGCCAAAAACAAAAACAAAAACCAAAATTAAACCATCACTAAACCGGGAAAACAGAGAATCAAGAAACGAATACAGGTGAGCATTAAAGACCATACCGGTTCTTTCATCGAGCGTTAACCGGACAGATTTGCCGTCTTTATGAACAAACAAGTTACTGTCACCGAAAAGTTGCGTGTAACTCTCTTCAAACGATGTGATTGGAAGATTTTGCAGAGTTAAACCAGAAACTAAACCGGAGAACAGAGACATGAACACCAAGAAACGACTCAAAGTTTCCATTTTAAGTGTTAAACGCTTCCGTGTGTGTGTGAACTGAAAGCCTTTTAGGGTAAGGTAGAGAGGAAGAGATAAGAGCTTGTGTAGGAAAGCTATGGAGATGGTTTACAGAGAGAGAAAGGGAGACAAGAGACGAAGGATAGTGAGAGAAAATGAATATGAGGTTTCCAACTGGCTTTGGGTGGGTTTATATTTTTGAATTTACGATTTCCAAAATATTTTTCTTTCCATATTCCTTTTATTTTGTTTTTATTGTACGCGGAGACAAAGATCTTTAGCGAATACGTGATAAATTACTAAATTAAAATGATTACAGTATTTTTTTCCTTTTGGACATATTTGGAAATTTATTGCCCGATGGAGCTTTATTTTCCAATTTAAACTAAAAATAAGATATTGAAGGACGCATATTAAAAAATTAGGAAGGCCAAGATCCATAATTATACCAAACCTAAATTAATAAAAAATTTGAACGGCTCTAAAATTTTGGTATCAGAACCATCAACTTTGGATTTTCTCTATGTCAAAATATTTTGGATATCCAAACTACTTAATATAAATAATATTTATTGTACTCAAAAATATTTGGAATTATTTTAAATACTAAAAATAAGAAAATATCAAGAAACTAAAAACATGAATATGTTTAATACATACTAGTTGTCAATTCAAATATCTAAACTAGCTACTTTTATTTGATTTAATAACATTTAACATTCAAATTTAGATGTTAATATTATATTATTTTAGAATTTTGAAGATATATTGAGTTTTTTGAATTTATTTAAAATATTCAAATAAATATTCAAATTCAAACTGAACTAGAAGAGATTCGAACTGAATTTGAAATGGAATCTATAAATATAGGTTTGAACTTATATATCTAATTTTGAAACTCAAAACTTAAATAGACTAAATCAAACACGCATATCGAATGACAATCCCAAAATATATATTCACTGTGTTCGTATGCATACGAATTAAGATATACAATATTGTCTAAAAAATAGTATTCAAAATATAAATCAAATTAATTTATCTAATCCTTAAAAGTAAGTATAAAATCATTAGTTATATAGTTTTCAATAAAACTAAATTAATATCACATATCAAAATATTATCTATTTTGAAACATCAAAGAATCTTCAAAACAACATTTATTTTGAAACGGATAAAAGAATATTTGAGTACTTATAATAAACAAATCGTATTTCCTAATATCTTTTTAATTTACTTTGTTGTTTAATTTCTATAAAGTGCAAATTGACTTTTAGAGAGATTTATCATTTATTTATTTCGACTAATCATACCGCTAGATGAAGATTTATTCATTAATCACTAAATGACATTTTAGGTTCGCAATAGCAATAATGATCCTGAATCCGTGTCATAGTAATTGATAGCCTTAGAATAGTGGAATGCGATACAGCCAATAATATTGCTTTTGGAGAAATTTAAATTCGGTATTTGTCGTAATGATGCTAAAGCATCAGCATAATTACTTATTTTTGTGAACATTCACTTTATTTTTTAAACATAAATATACTTAATACTATATGAAGTAATATACCAAAAAAAAAAACATTGAAAGGCTATAAAGAGAAAAATATGTATAAAATATAAAAGATGATGAGGGAAAAATGGACGAGAAGGGAAAAACAAGAGAAGCAAGAAAGCATGAAGTGAAATTGCTTCTTACACATGTGTCCCCGACAAATAGTCACAGGTGCTGTGTCATCTCTATCCAACCAACAACCCTTCATTTAAAATATATACAAACTCTGTTGACAAATTTGTCAAATAAATAGTATTCTTACAGAAAAATGAAGTAGTATTATAAATGAATAACTCGCCTCGTGGTGTAATGCAACCATTAATTTAATTGATTCAATTTGTTGTGTTCTTTTTATTTTACTTTTGCGTTTTTACGTGTTGTAGAGGTTTCTTCAAGGAGGGAAAAAGAGCACATGAAAAAAAAAGGAAATCGTAATGCAAACCGAAAGAAAAGAATATGAATTTTAGTCGTCTATTATAAAAAAAAAAACCGTGGACCAGAGATCTCACCTTGAAGACAAACGGGATATATTTTAAGAAAAGGTGAATCATTAGGGTTCAGAAAACAATTTATTTCTAGACTTACAGGAGTCGAAAAATAAAATAAAAAGGTGTAGTGTATGTGTATCATTGAATCTTTGGTATTAAATTAATTGAATTTCTCATAAAGCGCATAACGGAGAAGATTACTATATAATTAGCCGCCCCAATACAACGCCCTGAGACAACACATTCCCGAAAGTACCCCTCTGAGTTATGTAAATTCACGGGTTTGCCATTATTAGTGAAGCACCATTTATTAGTGGCTATTTCCGTTAATAATAAGACATTTGAAAACTGCAACGGTAAACTAAAAAATAATCACGGCCCCATGAAATGAAAAAGTCGTGGGGTCTTAAAGGTTGACACATGGTAAGAAACGTGCGGAGCGGGGAGGTTAAAAATCGCAACGTTTGGCGCCGCGGCTCTATGCCAATGAATGGACCAGGAAAACGGTGTCATACCGATTACTGAACCGCTCCCAATGTTAATTAGCAGCGTTGAAAGAGAAAGATGGGTCCTATCTTCACATAATATATCCCCGTGATGAATTTTTTTATATACTAGATTTTCAACTCGCGCTACGCGCGAGTTTATATTAATAATTAGTATTATTTTATTTTAATTTTTAAACACAAAGATAAATAATTTATATACATTTTATATAAAAATGTATTCAAAACATAATTTATTATTTTCCATACTTACGTTTTTATACAATTATATTCTTTAAATAACTAATATTTATATATCTTTTTGTTTGTAGATGTGAATGTGTAAGTCTATTTATAAACATATTTATTCATTAATCGTAATTTGTTTTTAAAAAATGGATTGTTCTATGTGTATTAAACTATTCCACTGTAATAAATATTTTTGTTATTATTGTTTATTTATTTTCTATCTAAATAATATAAAAGATTACTTTGTATGCACAATATCTAACTTTATTTTGTATTTACAAAAAAAAAATAGTTTATCTTTTAAAAATTTGGTTATATATCAAACTGATTTCTTTGATGATTTAGATTTTTTTACGAAATAAATATATTGATTTTCTTTTTATTTTGAAAGATAATGTTTTTGAAAATCTTCAAAAATCAAAAGTTAGAAATAAAATAATGATTTATCATATTTTTTGGTGTTTGAAAATACTATGTGGATGCTATCAATGCTTCATATCATCATTTTATATGATATATGTTATTTGTGAATATTTTTGATAATAGCGTAAAATTTGAAAATCACGTTTTTTAGATTTATATAGTTATAATAGTTTGAAAATCTTACATTTTAAATTGATTCTTATTTTTAGTTATTTTATGTTAGTTTTTCAAAATATGTTATATTATAAGCTAATTTATTTGTAATGATTTACTTTCGTTAGTTTACCATATTTAATATCTATTTCTATTTTATTTTCAAATGAAGAATTTTAAGGAAATATTTATATTTAATAAATAATAATTTAAAATGTTAAATTCTCTAAAATTCATTTTATCTTTATTATCTATAATTCTTGTATTCTTAAGATTATTTTTTTGTTAGTTAATTTTATTTTAATCTTTTAAATATTTAATTTATATATCAAACTGATTCCTTTAATGTTTTGCTTTTTTCTTAGTAAATATAATATTGATTTCGTTTTTATGATAGAAAGTGTTTATGAAACTTGTCAAAAGTTAAAACTAAAATAAAATGGAAATATAACATATTTTATTGGTGCTTGAGAATAATATGTGGACACTCTCAATGCTTCATATTATATTTTATAAAGCATATGTTATTATGAGTATTTCCAATATCATAAAACCTTAACTTTGAAAATTATGTGTTTTAAATTTCAATAGTCATTATTGTTAAAATTTTATATTTTAAAATTAATTATTAATTTTAGTTATTTTATGTTAGTTTTCTGAATCTGTTATATATTAAAATAATTTATAATTGGTATACCATACATATTATTTAATTTTATTTTATTTTTAAGTAAAATATTTTTGGGAAATGTTGATATTTCAGAAATAATATATTAAAAGCTAATTTGTCATAATATGATTATTGGCATTAAATCCTATATGAAACTCTCAATGGTTTATAGTCTCAATTTTTATTCACGTGAATCTCTATTAATAATTTAGTTTTATTTAATAATAAACTTACAATAATAAAATAAAATTGATTTATATAGATTTTAGAAGATTATACTCAAAATATGATTTAATATTTTCCTATTTTTTCTAGATTCACAATGTCTTTGATATTTAAAATTCTTTTGATTTTTTATTAATTAGTTTTATGTTAATCTTCCAAAGATCTAGTTTATATATCAAACTGCATCCTATATTTAATTTAATTTTGTAATAAACTTATATTGATTTTCATTGTATTTTGAAAGAAGCATGTTTTTGGAAATTATGAAAATTTCTTAAGTTAATAAATAAATGGTAATTTGACATATTTTTCTTAATGTTTTAAGTAATCTTGAAGGCATATTATTTAAATTTATACAGTTATAATTTTTTGAAAATTTTTATTTTAAATTATTTAGTACATTTAATAATTATTTATGTTAAATTTCGAATTTTATAAATGCTAAGTTAATATATGTATAATGTTTTTACTTTTGTTAACTTTACCATATATGATATTGATTCCTATTTTACTTTCAAATAAGTAATTTTCTCAAAAATTTGACATTTTATTAAAAATAATTAAAATAAAATTTGGCATATTATAATTGATAGTTTAAAGTTTTATGTGGATGTATTCACTGGTTTATAACCTCAACTCTTATAAACTTGTAAGAAATTCTCTTGTAACTTGTTTTGTTGTTGTTGACCAAGAAATTCTTAATCTTATAGATCAAACCGGCTTCTAGATCTGCCTCATTGTTGTTCCATGTAAAATTTTGTGTCAAACATTATATAGTATTTATTAATTTTATATTTATAATGTGAATAAAGTTTTTGTACCTTTTGATCAATAATAAATGACTCAAAACCTATAAGAAAGCTATTCTTTTTGTTGTTATGTGCTTTCCAAAAGTGAACCACTGTAGCATGAATTTCATTCTTGTTAGATTTTTTTCTAAACTACATCGAAAAGTAAAGAGAAGCAACGCTGTGTTAATATTTCTTTTCATTTTTTAATATTTTTTAATTTGTCAAAGTAAATCTTAAAAATTCTTGGATATTTGAAAACTATTTATACTCACCCTAATACTTCATATATTAGAAATTTTCTTATTTCATACATTAAGGGAATTTCCCTTTTTAGATGTATTAGTTTTTGCTATTTTAACTACTTTAACATCAAGTTTCCTAATATAAAAGATATAATAAAATTCGTTTTTTATACATTGTGAATTGTTTAGATTATTTTTGTAACTTTTACTATTTTAACATTAAATTACTATTTTATTTTTTTTAGAAAATCTATACATTTTTTATATTTAAGAAGAAAATAATGTTTTGTTAATATTATGATTTTATTTTTGATTTTCCATATTTATAAGCAAGTTGTAATATATGCATATTTATTTTGCTAGTTTAAATTATAAATGGAGCACTAATTTCGTTTTTAGTATAATTTATGGAAACATTGATATTTTGTAAAAATAAAAACTAATATAATGATATGTCTACCTAAGAAGAAATAGTTTTTTTGTTAATATTACTGTTATGATTTTTTTTTTTCTATTTTATTATAATTTTACAATTTTTTAAGGAAGTTATGAAATGTTAATATTTAGTTTGTTAGTTTAATTTATATGTATATATATATGACTAATTTTGTTTTATTTTAATTTATGGAAATATTAACATATTTGAAAAAAAGAAGCTAATTTGTAATAATATGATTGGTTGTTTAACATCATATGTGGACACCCTCTATGGCTTATATCCTCAACTTTTATATAGTATAGATTATTTAATTATCACAACGTACTTTTATTTTCTGAAAAGTATATACTTCTTCCTTATACAAATATATGATGTTTTAGTTTTTTTTTTGTAAACAAAACATTAATATTTACATTTTATATGGGAAAATCGCATAAAAAACCTTCAAAGTGACACTCACTATCACTTCAAACCTCGAAGTTTTTTCACTATCACTTTAAACCTTCAAATTGACATTTGTATCATAAAAAACTTTCAAAATAAAAATGTGATATGTTGAACAGGTAAAACAAGTAAATAAAAATAATTATTTAATTAATAAAATAAATAAAAATTTAGAAAATAAAAAAAAGGTTAAAAATTGAAAGATAATATTTAAAAATTCAAAAATTTAATAAATATTCAAAAAATCAGAAATTAAATAAAAACGAAAAAATAAGATAAATTAAAATATAGAATATTTAATAAAAATTCAGAAAATTAAAAACAAATTAAAGAAAATTCAAACAATTATAAATCTTTTTTTTTTTTAAAAACTGCAAGATTATGTTTTCAAGATTTGTTTTTGAAACCATCATCGTTAATAATTATATGTTTGAAAATTTTATTGTCATCACTTTTAAAAAAAACAATCTTTATAATTTTATACGATTTTTCAATAAAAACTAACATATCATTTGTCAAAAAATGAAACATTTATTACTCAATATGTTTGAAACATTTATTGTCAACAAATGATATCTTAGTTTTTATTGAAAAATCGTATAAAATTAAAAAGATTGTTTTTTTTTTAAAAGTGAGACAATAAAAGTTTCAAACATATAATTATTGACGATGATGGTTTCAAACAATTTTCTTGAAAAACATAATCTTGCAGTTTTTAAAAAAAAAATTATTTTGAATTTTATAATTTTTATGAATTTTCTTTAATTTGTTTTTAATTTTCTGATTTTTTTTAATATTCTATATTTTAATTTATCTTATTTTTTCGTTTTTTTAATTTCTGATTTTTTGAATATTTATTTAATTTTCTGAAATTTTCTTTATCTTTTCAATTTTTAAAAATTAGTTTTTCGATTTTCTAAATTTTTATTTATTTTATTAATTAAATAATTTTCTTTTACCTGTTTTACCTGTTCAACAAGTCACATTTTTACTTTGAAGGTTTTTTCTGATAAAAATGTCAATGTGAAGGTTTAAAGTGATAGTGAAAAAACTTCAAGGTTTGAAGTGCTAGTGAGTGTCAATTTAAAGGTTTTTATGCGATTTTCCCCATTTTATATAAAATATAAGTGGTTGAAGTTTATTGGAAAGCAAATTAAATGTAAATCTGATTAAGCATAAAATAAAAGATACTAGATAAAAATAAATATTTAATTCCTCTTAAAAAGTGTACATAATCTAAAACTTCATATATTTGTATTCAGAGCGAGTAATGTTTAGAGATTCTGAAGTTTATTAGGTGTGGTCATGCTCCAATTTTAATACCTGTGTAAAGTAAACATGAAACGTTATAAAATAACATAAATTTTATTTTAACACATATATAGATAATAATACATTAAGCATATACTAGAAAAGCTGACAAGGATGGACACATGTCTTCCACATCAGCACATAATAGCCGTTGATCTCAAACATGTTACATGTCCCACTTACACATATCTGTAAACAGATACACATATTAACTGGTCTGCAACGCAATTAACGCCAGTATTAACTCTGTTAATACGTTCTTCCTTTTTTCCTAACAGCCGTGTCAGAGGGGTCCAGTAGTTTCACGCGTAAATAATACTATAATACTTATCTTTTCTAGTGATAATAATTACTCTCAATCGATATTTTATATTATAATTTCATATTCGGTGGAATACGTATTAAATTATATCGAGAAGCTGACATAGTTCATCGTCACAACAACTCCTGCTAAAGCGCAATTTGGCATAAGCTCGCGTGCATGTGAAATCTAAAAAAACTGAAAGATCCCAATGTACAATATTCACGTGAGGTTTTTGCATGGGTCTAATCCCCACGGATCACTATGTTGTCAGAGCCAATCACAGCCGCTGATATCTGCATGGAGATCTTATATACTCATATTTGGCAAAACAAAATTTAGATCCGACGGCCTAAATCTTCTTGTAGTTGCGTTAGACCATAATTAATGGAAGTTCTTAAAAATTGGGTTCTAGGGAATCAATTCTTAATTTTTTCAGTTAAAAATTAAGCAACAGTTTCTTATTTTCCGCTAAAACTCTATCCCTAAGAAACTTCATTAATCATGCTCTTATATGCCACCCCAAACTTTTTTTATAAGTTAATTCATATCCAATCTTCAATCTCTCCTTTTTAAATAGAAAATTTGAATGTCAGTGATCTCAAACTATTTGAATAAGGGTTAAATTAACAAAAGAAGAAAAAAAACGTATCAAAACAATGACTGAATGTTCAACTTTTAGTAATTTTCTTAATCTATATTTAATGAAACACCCCATAAATCCATAATACATATTTAAGGGCATATACTTGACAAGTTACCAGATCTGTTTTTTTTTCTTTTCTTTTAGCCACAAACATATGTTGTGGTTGTGTCACCTGACTCACCTACCATTCAAATTCACAATGATAACAAAAGCCTCATTGTGATTATCAAGGAAACCTAACTTAAAAAAAAAACTCAACTATACATTATTACACACACGATGACAGATTTGTATATATATATATATATATATATATATATATTGTATATAAGTAGTTTGATCAAATTCTTTCCATTGTATCTTAATTGCAGAGGAGATGACCAAAGTCACTAAAAGGATACAGTGCCACACTGCTACTTGCTTAAGATCACTGAAATGCCCTTGTCAGTGAAGTCATATTACCTGTCTCCGTTGGATTCTTGCACAACTTACTAGTTACTACCAACGCCTTTGTCTTATTGCGAACCAAACCATTGCATATTATTAACATAAATGTATTGTTTTCCTTTTCCCTAAGTTTATAATTTCGGCGAACTAATCAACTTGTGGTTATAAATTTATTTATTTATATAATGCTATAACAATAAACTGGGAAACCCCCACTGACTTATGAAAGACTATAAACCATCCATTTAAAATGATATTTCTATTTTAGCACTTTTATATCAGTAAACATTTGTTGATATATATTCTTCCAACATATTCGGTTCACCGTTTCTTATGTGGTGAGTAATTAAACAATAACCTTCGTCGTGACTGTATGGCTATAAAAAACGCAAACGTTAAATGATAAAGCACAACCAAATAATTATAGCCTAGTGGTAATGTCTTGAATTTTGGTGTTTACATGCATTAGTCCTAGGTTCATTTTTTGAGAACTAAATTATTATTATTTGACCAGTTTGGGATTAAGCTTCGGTTCAAATGGTTTATATGGTAGATCGTAACAGATGATCGGTTCATCCTCTGATATTAGTAAAAAAATATTCTAAATTTGGGTCAAACAATATAGTAATCAGTCTACTTTATACCACTGAGTGCATTTTTTCCGGGGTCCACCGAATCGATCGATAGAATTTACCAGAAAAAAACGATAAAGCACTAGCCATATGAATATATATTTAAATTTTAAACAATGTAATATGTATTTCAATTGCATTCGCGTATAATATTGCTTTGTTTTTCATTAACATTTTCCTAATCATATATACTACATCTTTAGAGTAGTTCTTTATATATTAATTGAAAACGATTTTATAAGTTGTAACCGGAGGTGCAGGACAACGAGGTGGTCGTGAAGTTCTCTATGGTGACTGAGAGTTGGGGACAAAATACAGAGTTGAAAAAAGTCTCGATGAACTAGATGTACCAACATGGGCCGTGTCGAACGTCACACTATAATATGGACGTGTTCTTCTATTCGTAGGACATGTTTATTGTTATGACTATCGTTAGTTGAATATAACTAAAATTAATCATATCCTATCAGTTATCTTCTCACTTAAAGTTTTCAGGAAATATTATTATTCTCTCTCAAATGTTTTAGATCAAATGTCTCATTCTGATTCCTCCAAAACATAATTCATTATTTATTCGATTCTGCCCGATTCCAACTATTATATAAGAGCACCCACAATGGGGAGTCCCTAAGAGGAATCCTTAAAAAAAAAATAATTAAATAATCGGTGGATCCCATTAAAAATTAAAGATTCGATCCTTAAAATCTTTAAATAAGAATTGATCCTTATATTGTTTGCGACAAGTGACGGCCCGCGATTGGTTGAAATATATATATATATATATATATATATATATATATATATATATATATATATTAATAATCTGAAAATGAAAAAAAAGGTAAATAGTTAACACTATTGTGGATGCTCTAAAGATACAACAACGGTTTCCCGGACCAATAGGATTGGCCTTGCATATACCAGTAACCGGTTGTGTAAACTCAGCGGTACACAATGGCTCTTACAATCGACATTGGTCTTGCATTGATCTATGTAATGACACTGTCCAGGCTTCAGTTGCTGTACTGTTAAATTGAAAAAAAAAAAATCATTAGTTTACTGTATTCTCTCCTACCAAATTATGCACTGTGCTATAAAACTTATACTATATCAATTTGTGTATGTGTGGTTTCTGTTTTCAGAAAAGACTTAAAATCTATTAGAAGGAGGTGTAGCACAATTTTGAAGTGAAAATAAATATATATTCTTAACTGAAAAAGACAGAAAACAAATGTTTACTCATTGATTGGGAAGTCAATAAGAGAGAGCATGTGAAGAGGAGAATCACAAGTTTAAAAAAAAAATATAAGGTAGAAACAAGTTGAAACTTTGACAAAGCCATGTCGTTTAAACTATATGTTTTTTTAGTTAGTGTGATATTAAAAAAAAAGTGAACACAGAAGTTTTATTTCCAATAAATGAACATGTTGAGTTGAGTTCTGGTAACAATGTTCACCCATAAAAATATATTTAGGAAACTTATAAAACTTTCCATGAAGAAGTTATAAACTTTCCATGAAAATATACATAGTCAAAAGCTTTAGAATTCGAAATGTAACATTTTTATATTCACCGTCGAACGGGATGAAAAGTGTCCAGACTTTTTAAGTATGTTGTAACTAATAGCCCTTCTAAAAAAAGTACTACATCTGTTTCGATTTATTTGTCGTTGTAAAGTAATTTTTTGTTTTCAAAATAAGTGTCGTTTTATAATTTCAATGCAAAATGTATTAATTTTATCTGTTGTTCTATTTTTTCATTGGTTGAAATATGGTCAGGTATATAGATAATAATGTTTTTATCTAAAAAATATGTAAAATTAAATGTTTTCTTAATCAATGTGCATAAACCCAGAACGACAAATAAATTGAAACAGAGAGAATATGTTGTAACTAAATATGGTGAAATTGTCTTTTTTCTGAACAAAATTCCGGTGTAATTGTTTCCTCGAAAAAGATTAAACTTAACAAAAACTTTCAATGATACTAGTTTTAACGTTTTGGGAAGTCAACAGTTTTGTACCATTCAAAGAAGTTAACAAGCATAAAACATTATGTAGGATATCTTTCTAAATACAATATTAACATATACCGGTAATTTATTATATTTATGTCAATGTAAAAAAATGTTGGTTAATATACCTGAAAATGTCGTTTTAGGAGTTAGAGTTACGTGCAAGTAACTTGATCAATTTTGGTAGAGATATAGACAGCTATGAACGATAAGTGTTATCATGGATAGACCGTTTAGATGTATTTTTTGTGGATGTGAATTTGTCTCAATCTCAAATCGTCACGTCACCTCTTTCGAACCATTGTGTGGCAAAATATCCCAAGTTCCCAACCTCGTGACGATTTTGATATTGATTTTGAAAAAAAAGGAAAAAAAAAAACAAACGAGGAAAGCATAACTGATTCCAAAATATAATAAATGAAGGAGACTTTGTTGAAACATGAAACAGAAATTATATGATCATGAAAATTTCTTTATCTTATCCATACTTGAAGTGTTGCTCGTGTGGACCAAAGACACCGGGCTCCATTGTATGTGTGTCCTAAGAGTCAAAAACATCAATCATCAAATTCGAATACACATCTTAATATACATATATATAATCAAAACGGGAGCACTTCCTGGGTCGACGATGGGTCCATGCAGCCTAACAATATTCTAAATATGATTAATGATTATAAATACCAAGAGATCGTAAACACAACTAAAAAAGCTTTAACCATTATATCAGAGGTTTTCGGTTCAAAGGACCGCTGGGACAAAAACATTTTATTTTGAAATCCATTTTTCTTGCAAATTTCTCAAAAAATATTATTATCTTGTAACTCCTTTCTCTTCAACAGTCCAGCAATCTATGTTTCTATTCTCACTTTCATGTTCTTACAATAACTATATGAGTTATAACTTTCTCTTCATGTGCTTTGTGTAGCTGGTTTATGTGACAGGTCACTCTTGATACCGGAAATTCAATTACCTACTCTGCATCTCTAGGTTTGTTACAAGAAAAAGAAGAAAAAAAAAAACAAGCTTAAGCATTATCTCTAATAGATAAATAAAGAATTAAATGAATAAGTTTCATACTTTACCCCGATTATCAAATCCAAATAAAATGCTCTAGAGTCTTTGATATTCATAATATGGTTCCTCTAATTTGCTAATTATACAAGTAGAGGAAATCTCATGTTAGGTGGTCACATTTTAATCAAATATTCACCTGCAGATTAATTATCATTTTGAAATCGGTCCAGCCCAAGAAGGTAATTAATAGACCGCTAAGTACAAAATATTGACCCAATTTTCATATCTCATGTTAAGCCCAAATATTTGTTTCAGTCGTGGGACTTTTGATAAAGCGATCCATTTGATAAAACGATCCATTTGATAAAACGTTTCAAAACCACATGACTCTATTTTTCGATCCTTCCCTCTGCTATGAGTTTTTCTTGGGTTAATCGATGATTTGGTGCGTGAGAGAGAGAACCAGAGAAAGTGAAATAAGATTCTTTGTGAAAGTGACTCAAGCTGACATGGACCCAATTGGCCCGAAAATAAAATCTGGCCCATCCAGAAAATAGCCCAATACAGTGCGGATCATACCCGTAAGGCCCGCTAAAACGGGTATGGATCTGGCTTGAACAATCTTGCTCTGTAGCCAGACTTATTGGGCCAAGCCCGCGAGCAAACCTTCAAATTGACATTGTATCTTGGGAAGATGGAACAATAACTACATGAGAACCAAAAGTTTTTTTTTTTGAGCAATGAGGATCAAAAGTTATCCTTGTTAACCTTTATTCCAAAAAGAAGTTATGTATTTTTCTTTTAAATAGTTATATGGGTCCAACCCCAACTAATCTCACAAAAGATGTTATATTTGCATTATTTTAAAATGGAAAGATTTATCTTTAGTATATGAAACCATTATATTTTTAATTACACTATCTAAATTTTTATATTACTCTACTTTATTAATCTGTATAAATAATACATTATTGTTTAGCATTTATCTTACGGAAAAATTGTAATTCTACCACAAGTTTAATACCACTTTGCAAATTTACCTTTAATGAATGATAATTTTTAAAAATATCTTTAAATTATGATAAAAATAGACTAAATTATTTTGTTAAAATATTTAGAAACTCAACCTCACCCCTTAAACACTAAACCGGAAACAATAATCACTAAAGTGTAAATCTAAATATTAATATATTTTTGATTGAAGATATTTTTGCAAAATGATTCTTAATTTGTGCTATTCTTAACAATTTCTCTTTATCAAACATAGAAACATAATCAATGAAAGCCTTGATCTAACTGCTAAACCGAATGACTTTCCAACTTCATATAACAGTACTAAATAGATCTACACACAAGAGGCACAACTAATAGTTTAATTGTTTTGTACAAAAGTGATAATCTATTAAGTTTTAAATAAGCCTATTTTGGGCAATAAGTGAAAATCTTATTTTAAAAAATTATATAATAAATCTTTGATATTAAAATTGTTAATAAAGTCATATAATGTGGGTCCCAAACATGGTTGTTATGCCACAAATGCTCAACTACTTTTAACCTTATAATTCTGTATTTATAATTTATTATATAAACTAAAATATATGTTAAAATTATCTCCCTAAGATGTTTTAGGTAAAACCGGTTATTAAAAAAAATTGTTAATAGAAGAAATAAATGTGGTTGATACATCACCGGAAACATGGTTGGTGGCGTATGTCGCACGAGTCATGCGCTTTCAACTACTTTTCAACCATCTAGCAACAATATTGAGACTTTTTGTATTTAAAATTTCAGTATAGTGAATTACGTATTAAATATAATTCATGTTTAATAATTTTTAGTTATTGTAATCCGTACATAGTTCTGTATCAGAGGATACAATACAACAGACACTTCACATACCATACGAAAGAATACGTTAATCTTCACTTATCGGTAGACTATCCACCAAACGAATACGTATAAAGGTTAATTGCATCAACCTGATAAGGAGAAATTTTAAAAAAGTAAACGGTAACGACCGTTATACCAATCATCCGAATTTCAAGGCAATGCATGGCTCCGGATTTCACGGCGTCTGTCTTTACAGTTCCTTTTTGGCAGGACTACAAATCGCATTTATCTTGTTGGTCAACATCTAGTGAGGAGATAAGACCATGCAAATGACTCATTAAAATGTACTAATATTCTATTTTAATTATTATTTTCGTCTTGAAAAAGAAAAAATACTACGATTACTCACGAAACCGTGTGATGGATGAATACAAGTAAATTAATATTTCTTTCGTTTCGATTTAACTGTTATTTTAGAATAAAATTTTTGTTAAATATTTTTTCTATTTTTTTATTGATTGAAATGTGAATAGGTTTAGAAATAATGATATTTTATTTTTAAAATATATAAAATTAATTAATTTTTTTTTTGTAAAAATTTAAAATAACAACTAAAATGAAACGGAAGTAGTAACGAAGTACACATTATATTTTACTTTAATTGTCGTTTTGAATTTGTACACACAAATTTAAAAATATTTAATTTTACATATTTTTTTAAATAAAATAATAATTATCTATACATTTAACTACATTTCAGTTAATAAAAATAAAATAATATATAAAATTAATAAATTTTGTATTAAAATTAAAAATAATATTTATTTTGAAACAATTTTTATGACGACAAATAAATGAAAGGGTGAGAGTAGATAATACGCTTTATCTTAAACTGTCTTTAACACGTTAGAACATCTCCAAAAATGAACTATATTTTGAAGTTTCTCAAACTCTATATTTGAAGTTTCAAAGTGTTCTTTTCCAAAAGCAAAATTTCAAAACTAACTTCAAAATTATTTGTATTTTACACTATGATCCTTATATTTATTTTAGTTAATGAAAATTCCGTAATGCTCCCATATGTGATCAACTAGTGCATTTCGAAGTAAGAAATGACTCTCTTTATTTTTAATTTGTAGATTAAGAGCTAAAAATTGTTGAAAATGGATATCTTCATTTTCCGCCATATCAACCGTTGCTTCTACCACTGATCTTGTATCTTTTATAATATTATTGTTGTCTAATTCTACTTTTAAAATAATATAAAACTTGTTTATTTTTTTAAAAATTTTATGGGTAAAATTTAATTTATAGATTTGAATTTGAATATTTGTGAGATAAATTTTTTAAAGATTAAAATGATAAATAAGAAAATACTTAAGAATAATAAATAAGATATGTAAATGTAAAGACCAAATTACAAATAAAAAGATGAAACTTCAATTTGAAGTTTTGGATAGTGAAACTTCAAATATGAAGTTTTACTACCCAAAACTTCAAATTTGAAGTTTTAAAGTTTCTTTTTGGAGAGCCAAAAACTCTATATTTGAAGTTATAGAGTGTCTTTTGGAGATGTTCTAATGGTTTTCCCACTAATTACTCCATCCATGTATTAAATGATTTTTATAGTAGATACATATATGACGGGTTGGAGAATTTGTCACACAAAATGGTAACAGAAGAAAATAATATTCTCTTACAGAAGCAAATGGAAATAATGCCAAGGAAATAATATGTTTCTATAGAGGCAAATGGAAAATAATGTGAAGATAAATCCAAGATCCATACGCAATATTTAAAACAGGAAAGACAATCGATGTTATTAGCAGTTAGCCGAAAATGCCAAAATACTCAATCATAGAGAGATATGCAAGAACAGATTACAAATCAAGACCATATCATTTTCTTATCTTCACTCCGATTCTTTTCTTTCTTTCTTTCTAACCATTAAAGGGTAATATAGAGTAGTTACCATTTTTTCTTACAAACTTTTACAATTAAATTATTTTTGAAATTATTATATAATAGAGTTTGTAGCTTCTCCATAATTCTGATAAAAACCTTGCGTGTATCTAAACATAACATATATAGTAGATAATCTCATTTATTTTAATTAACAAATTTTAGCGGATATTATACTGATTTACACTACTTAATTACGCCGCGTACAGCTGTGTAGCACCACTTAAATAGACAAAAAAAAAAAAACTAAGAGAATAAATTCATCTTCAATTTTCTCTGGTTCATCCATTTTTTCTCCAGAAGAATAAATCTATTTTATTTATTTATATTTTAGGAAGAAAAAGGTTATGCTTTTATGATCCTATCTCCCTCCATCTCCGCCGATTCCACCTCTCACTTTCCCCTTTCTCTGTTAAAAAAGAAAAGAAAAGGAAGAGCCTTTCTTCTTCTCCTTCAATGCCACCATAAAACCCTAAAACAAAGTTCAATTCTTTAACTCTTTCCCTCTCCAGAAAATGACGAAATCTCATCTGGGCATCCTCTGTTTCCTCCTCTCCTTACTGGGTTTCACCGCTTCTCAAAACGGCGTCGATGATCTCACCATGCAAGCTCTCAAATCGAGCTTGAACCTCACTAAAGACGTGGACTGGTCTAACCCTAACCCTTGTGAATGGCCAACCGTTCAGTGCGATGGAAGTAACAGAGTCACGAGAATCCAACTCAAAACCAAAGGAATCCGAGGAACACTCCCTCCAAATCTCCAAACCCTAACCGAGCTAACCGTTCTAGAGCTTTTCCAGAATCAAATCTCCGGTCCAATCCCTGACCTCTCCGGTTTAACCCGGTTACAGACTCTTAACCTCCACGACAACCTCTTCGACTCTGTTCCAAAGAATCTCTTTGCAGGGATGAGCTCTCTTCAAGAAGCTTACCTCGAGAACAACCCTTTCTCTCCTTGGGAGATTCCTGAGACAATCAAAGAAGCTACGTCATTACAGAACCTCTCTTTAACCAGCTGTAACGTTACTGGAACCATACCTGACTTCTTCAGCTCTCAGACGCTTCCAAGCTTGACAAGGCTCGAGCTTTCTCAGAACTTCTTGCAGGGAGAGTTACCTCCGAGCTTGGGGGGTTCTTCGTTGCAGAAACTGTACCTCAACGGACAGAAACTAAACGGTTCTGTCTCTGTTTTGCGGAACATGACTTCGTTAGTTGAGGTTGATCTGCAAGGAAACGCTTTCTCAGGTCCTATCCCTGATCTCTCTGGCTTAACGTCTCTGAGAATATTCAATCTAAGAGATAATCAGCTCACTGGTGTTGTTCCACCGTCCTTGACTGGTCTCAAATCGCTTACTACTGTGAACTTAACCAACAACTATCTTCAAGGACCAACTCCACTGTTTGAAAAATCCGTTGGTGTTGATGTAAAAACCAATACTAATAGGTTTTGTCTTGATACTCCTGGTACTCCTTGTGATCCTCGTGTCAGTACCTTGCTCTCTGTAGCTGAATCTTTAGGGTATCCAGTGAAGCTTGCTATGAGTTGGAAAGGGAATGATCCGTGTGATAGCTGGCTTGGGATAACTTGTTCTGGAAGTAACGTTACAGTGGTGAATCTAGGGAGGCAGGGTCTTACTGGTACTATATCTCCGAGCTTTGCTAAGATTACTTCGTTGGAAACTATTAATCTTTCGAATAATCAACTCAATGGGAGTATACCTAACGAGCTTGCCACATTGCCTAAACTTAAGACACTTGATGTGTCTAACAATAATATCTATGGAGATGTGCCAAAGTTTGGGGCTAGTGTGCGTGTGGTGACTACTGGTAACGTTAACATCGGAAAGGATGTACCTTTATCACCGGGTGTGCCTTCTGATGATGGAGGAAGCTCTAAGAAGTCAAGCAGTGTCAAGATTATTGTTCCTGTAATTGGTGGTGTTGTTGCTGCGTTGTGTCTGGTTGGTCTTGGTGTGTGTCTCTACGCGAAGAAAAGAACGCGACCCGCTAAAGTTCAGAGTCCAAACAGCCACATGGTGATACATCCACATCACTCTGGTGATGGAGACGCTATTAAACTCACTGTTGCAGCATCTAGTGTTGGTACTGGAGGAGGAACAGAGAGCTCTAACAGTCAAACTCCAAACACAGACATTCATGTGGTTGAGTCTGGTAACTTGGTTATATCTATACAGGTTCTGAGGAATGTGACAAACAACTTCAGTGAAGAGAACATTCTCGGGAGAGGCGGTTTTGGAACAGTGTACAAAGGTGAACTCCATGATGGAACTAAGATAGCTGTGAAGAGGATGGAGCCTTCTGCTGTGAGTGAGAAGGGACTTGAGGAGTTTAAGTCTGAGATCACAGTTTTGACGAAAATGCGTCACCGCCATCTGGTTGCACTTCTTGGTTACTGTCTTGATGGTAATGAGAAGCTTCTTGTCTATGAGTACATGCCACAGGGAACACTGAGCCAGCATTTGTTCCACTGGAAAGAAGAAGAGCGAAGACCGCTTGATTGGACTAGAAGATTGGCTATTGCATTGGATGTAGCTCGAGGTGTTGAGTATCTACACACGCTTGCACATCAGAGTTTCATCCATAGGGATCTAAAGCCATCAAACATCCTTCTTGATGATGATATGAGAGCTAAAGTCTCTGACTTTGGGTTAGTCCGGTTAGCCCCTGAAGGCAAATACTCCATTGAGACTAGAGTTGCTGGGACCTTTGGCTACCTTGCTCCAGAATATGCAGGTTTGTACTGACCCAAGTGTTAAAGTTTCATACTTTGATCGTTTTGCACTGACCCAAATATTAAAGTTTCATACTTGATCGGTTTGCATTGACCCAAGTGTTAAATTTTCATACTTTGATCATTTTGCATTGACCCAAGTGTTAAAGTTTCATGCTTTAACTGGTTTGCTAATGCTAAATGGTTTTGAGTTGTGCAGTAACGGGAAGAGTGACGACCAAGGTAGACATTTTCAGCCTAGGAGTCATACTTATGGAGCTAATTACTGGACGTAAAGCCCTTGACGTGACGCAACCTGAAGACAGCGTCCATCTAGTCACATGGTTCCGTCGAGTAGCAGCCAGCAAAGACAAAGACAAAGACGCCTTCAAGAACGCAATAGACCCAAACCTCCAGCTCGACGAAGAGACCTTAACTAGTATCCAAAAAGTTTGGGAGCTTGCTGGTCATTGCTGTGCACGTGAGCCTTACCAAAGACCAGACATGGGTCACATTGTCAACGTCCTTTCTTCACTCACTGTCCAGTGGAAACCCTCTGAGGCAGATCCTGATGACCTATACGGTATAGACTATGATATGCCTCTTCCTCAAGCTGTTAAGAAATGGCAAGCTAATGAGGGACTTAGCCAAACTATTGATGACTCTGGATCTTCCTCTTCGGCTTATGGAAGTAGAGACAATACACAGACGAGTATCCCTGTTCGCCCATCTGGTTTTGCTGCCTCGTTCACTTCTGTGGATGGACGTTGAAGATAATAAAGACTGTGTTTTCTCATGGTTTCGTTGAAACGTTTTAGTAAGTAGTAGAAGATTGTTTTTGTTCTTCCTTGGTTTTCCTCACAAGCTTTACTTATGACTTGGTGTCTATTCTCTCATGCAATCTTTTGGGGTTAAGTGTTATCATCTTTGTAGTGTTTATGCAGATATAAAACCATCTCTCAGAGGTATTAGATGTCAACTCTTTCTTCCTACTTAAGCGTTTTCTTTAAACTTATACATATTCAGATTGCAATATAAATTGTATTTAAAACATTGTTTGGTTAATTTTTTTTATTGAGAAAAAAAAATATTTAGATATTTTTGAAAGTATGAGACGGGTGTGAAAAATAACACTTCGAACCAGTTCTGATATATATTGTTTACAAACTATTGTTTATAAAAAATATAAAATAAATATATTTTTTTTTGTCAAAATAAAATAAATCTATATCATTCGGATTTAGGTTATATCAGTTTGGACTTAGGTTATATCAGTTTGGTTCGAATATATCTAAAGTAAATATAAAATAGTTATATTAGATAGAAAATAATTACATCAAATTGCTAAAATAACAAGAAAGTGTTAAGCCAAGCATTGAAAATAAATATAGTTTGTAAACAATATGTATTATCTTAAAGATAAGGTAGACTTGTTATTTCAAGTAAAATTATAAAACATTTATTTATAATTAATTGAATATTTAAAATACCTATTTAAGTTTTATTACTTATTTTATATGTTATATCAAAATAAATATTGAATTGATCATTTGAAGTACTTATGTATGTTTCAAATATTTATATTAACTATTAATTTTGATTTTTTTTTAGTTATCTATTTAGTTATGTTAATAACATTTTGGGTTCAAATATGTTTTGTATCATTCTACAAGATTCGCTATGTATTTAAAATTTTAGATTAGATAATGGTCCGGGTTTTTCGATTAGGTTCGGAATTTGGGTTTGTGATACACTATAATCGAGTGTTTCACTACTGCAACCCTGTTCGAGAACACGTTAGGCGCTAGTCGGGTGACAAGGTTGAGTCTAGCGCCTAAAGAGAAAATCATGGATTAAGCGGATATTACGGGGCGGAATTTTTAGATTATTTAACATGTTATAAAATATGTTAATCTTTAGTTGTGTATAATATTAATACATTTTCATGTTTAGAATCATATAAAATATACAAATAGAATATATAAATTTAATATGGTATAATTTTCATCAAAATTATGAATATAAATTACATTTATCAATTTTAGATAAAATAAATAGATAATATTTTATTTAAAAAATAGATTAGGGGGCTAGGCGGTCTAGGCAGGATAAAATCGAACATCCGATTTTTTACACCGATTTGGCATAAATCAAGGCGGATGAGGGTTAGCTAGCGCTTAGGCGGCCGAGTTTTAGAACAAGGATTGCAAGCTAACAATGGTAGATGTAGGATTTCAGATTCAGTTCTAGAAGGCCGTTCTTACACTTTGGTTTTATGAGTTTGATATCAAGCTAAGACAAATCGATTTAATGAAAATAAATTAATGAAAATAAGCAAGTAACAAAAGATGATTTGGTTTGGTTTTCAGTTTATAAAAGATGCTAAGTCTAGGGTGATGAATCAGGTGTTAAGTGATCATGAGCCAAATAACTATTCAAGGAATTATTTCAAAAAAGTCTAGAACTCGAAGTACACATACAAATCGGTCCGCTCTTGTGGTATCTCACTTTTTATTAAGCAATTCTAACAACTAAATTGTCATTTAGATTATAGAAGGATGAGAAACATTATTTCTCAGATTCGATTTGTTCACAAGTTGCCGTAACATCTACTAGTGAAGGACAAGTTGTCCATTCATGTTGTTTCTAGCAACCTAATTAGTGTTGATGATTAGATTAAACCTAGTTTCAAACACTAAATGATTAGTTTAATGCATGCACTAAGCGTAACCATAAATGAAGACAATCAAACAATAACCTTATTTGTATTAGTTCATCGATCTCGACACCATGAAATCGTAAACTAAGCAAGCCGACTACTCAATCACGAATAGAGAAAACATAGAGATAATAAATGAAGAAAACATGTCTGAATCAATAATAATAAGCAAAGAGGGTTTATAAATCTTCTTCGAAAGATGTAGACATTTTTCTCCCTCAAAGTTACAAAGTATCAAGTTTTCTCTCTAAAAAAGTGGTGTATTCTGATAAGAATAATAGCAAACGATATTTTTGCAGGTATGTGGTGGCCTAGGAGGAAAAAGGGGATCTCTAGGTAAAATTCCGTAATATTAGAAAATTTCTTAATAATTTCAGTCGTTAGGCTGGCTGTTCTGTTTGGTTGCACCATTCTAAAAATTACCACTTTGTATTCTTTTTTCACTTCTTTTGTTCTAAGTGATCCATCTTCCTTCCAATGCAATTTCAGACTCTAATAATTTAAAAAAAAAACTAAAGAGACTCGATAAGAACTTGAAAGCACTTTATAAATATATATATATATAGTGTGTGTGTGTGTCCAGCATAGTAATCTAATCTATTAATTTAGAGTCTTATCTTTTATCTACTGTTGAAAGTTGTCGTTTAAATTTTGGATTAGTTCATAAATGTAACATAATAGTCCACGCTACATATAAAACGCAAGCAAAGTACTTAAACTAAACCAACATTATACATTAAAACCAAACCAATGTCATATTATTCGGTTATCTGCTAATAAAATCTTGAATCAAAAATTTATTACTCTTACACTAATCAATACACGATTTCAATACATACTCTAAATGGACATTAACTTCATATAACAAAATTGTCTGTTCTACTCTTCGCAACATTAACTTCACCTGTGACATATCAAAATCTAATCACTTCATATTTTTAGATCTGCTAAACCCGACATTACCTGAAAACCCAAAAATGTTTGGCTTCGGTTTTGTCAAATAACTCGATCGGTTCTTAAATTTATGAGAATCGGGTTATGGTTCGGTTCAAGTAGGAACCTGGAACCGTTCGGTTAACCCAAAAAACCGAATAACAAAGCAACCCATCATTATTGTTCTTAAGTGTGTCTCTTGGGAGTCGATGTTTTCTTCTTGACTCTTGAACAAACGAAACCCTAGAGTCCTCTTATGTGACGATTGTGATTTCAAGTGCATTTTGAAAACCTGGAATTTTTTAAAGATGTTGTTCGTTGTCCCTTCCCTTCTATTTCCCTATTTCATCAATGAAGTTCATCTCCCTCTCCGACTGAGCCATATCCTCTCTCAGCTTCTTCAAGGAATCAATTGAAGGTATGCAATGAATCATATGATTTGAACTTGTTATGTCTTTTATTTCTTTGTTAATTGATTCAATAGTTAGATAAAGTGATAAGCCGATAATGAGGTTTGTGATTGTAATGTTTTGAGACTTGAGAATGAGATTTGAGAAGTGTGTTTTAATCAAGCTGATAACTTTAGATTGTGTTTGATAATAAATCACTTTGTGGGTTTTATTTTTTGATGTGTTGAGACTTGAGAACTTGAGCTCATAAAAGAGATAATGTTTTGTGATTGTGATATGTTGAGAACTTGACATTATCCAAACGGCTTGTGTATTGAGTACGAAGCAGCTTCCTTGTAAGATCACGCCATATCACCTTCAGAGGTGATATGGCGTGATCTTACAAGGAAGTTGCTTCATACTCAATACACAAGCCAATGGGATAATGTCTTAGCTCTGTTACAAGTTAACATCCGAAACAAGACAACTACATTCTTGGTTCGACATGTTTTTCAGTCTCTGATACATACCATATGGCAAGAAAGAAATGGAAGGAGGCATGGTGAACCTCTCAAAAATCCAGCAGCCATCATTAGGTGTATTGATAGAGCAGTGAGAAATAGGATTGATAACCTTCGAGGTGTTGGAGAAGGTCGTCTTGGCCATGCTTTTGCAGTCTAGAGTGATTCAAAATAAGAGAACTATTTTTTTTTTTAAAGTTGGTGTTCTACACTTTATATTTCAAACAACAATGACACATCTGCTGTACAATTTTTTTTGATTCGAATATAGTTTAACATTCTTTCCAAAAAAAAGCATTGAGAAGTTGTGATTGTGTTTTTGTTAATCTCGTTTTTGTTTGTGTTAATCTCGTTTTTGTTTTGTAGATGGATTCTTCATCACCTCAACATGAAGCTACTAGAGATGATGATGAAACTCAAGGAAACGAAGATGAGTTTGGGACAACTAGTCCTGCAAGTGGAAACAAAAGGAAGAACAAATCAGCTTCACATGTTAAGAAGAAGAATACAAGTACAAGGTCAAAAGTTTGGAATCGTTACACAAGACTGAAGGATAATAAGATTAAATTGAGCTGTAACTATTGCGGTAGAGTTATGTGTTGTGCAACGTCCAATGGTACTTCCTGTCTGGAAGAAGCATCTTGGTATCTGTAAGGAATATCAGACATGGGTACAAAGTCAGTCTCAAACTCAGCATATTCTGAATGCCGAAAGCGATGATGAAGATGGTGGTCAGTTGAAGCTTTCAAGGGTTTCTAATGAAGTTGTATGGGAAGCCAGTAATGAGATGCTTGTCATATCCGAGTTGCCACTATCCTTTGTTGATGGTTTGGGATGGAGGCACTTCTCCAACAAGGTTAATCTACCTAAGCCACATTCACGAAGAACAACAACAAGGGACATAGTACAGTTGCATGCAAAGAGGAAATCAGATTTGATGCAACTGATCAGTGGCAACAAACAAAGGGTTACTTTAACAACAAACATTTGGGTTGCTGCACTGAGTACATCAGCTAGCTACATGGTCATCACAACACACTTCATCGATTCTAGATGGAAACTTAGAAAATTCATCATTGGTTACAAGCATGTAGCGGATCATAAAATGGCCGACAATATGCTTTGTCTTGCTGTAGTGTATAGCTGAATGGGGAATAACTAAGATATTTACCATAACAATAGACAATGCCACTGCGAACACTAATGCTTTGAAGTTGTTCAGGAATGCGTTCAACGCTTTAGGACCTGAGCTCTTAGTATTAGGAGGTGAGTTTCTGCATTTACGTTGTTGTGCTCACATCATCAACTTGGTTGTTCAAGATGGTTTGCTAGAGGTGGATGAGAGTGTGTGTACAATAAAGAACACTATACAATATATCAGAGCTTCTTCTAAGAGAGTCAAATATTTTGATCAGAAGGTTGAGTCAACAAGGATGAAAAGAGGTAACTTATCTTTGTACTTCAAGACACGATGGAATTCAACCTACCTTATATTGTCAAGAGCTTTGAAATTTAGGGCAGCGTTTGATAAATGGAAGTTGAGAACAAGCTTTACGCTGATCACTTTCAAGAGATTGTGGAGGGCAATAAGAGGGTTGGACCACTAACTTTAGAGGATTAGAATAAAGTGGACATTTTGGTTAAGTTCCTGGTAATATTCTATAACTCTACTTTAGTTGTCTCTGCTTCTAACTCACCTAGTTCCTACAAGTGTTACAGTGAGATTGTCACCATAGAAAGCAATCTGATTACATTGAGTACTAGTACATATGAGAAGCTTAGGACAAAAGCTATGGTTATGAGAGCAAAGTTTAATAAGTATTGGGATGGTCTAACAAACATTAATAGGCTGTTAATTGTTGCAAGTGTCTTTCACCCGAGGAACAAGATGAAGTTTGTTGTTCTTTGCTTTGAATAACTTTATGGAAAATATACTCCACACAGTAAGGTGCTCAACTCAGTCACTGATGTTATGGAAAGATTTTTTGATGAGTACAATGCCTTTGGAGAATCAAATACTACTCCAACATTTGGTTTATCATCTCAGTCTCAGAGTCATAGTGCTCAAGAGTCACAAGATGGGGTTACGATTGATTCTTCTGATGAGAATGAGTATGGATATGAAATAATGGATTCCTTGTACAAGGAAATGGTGAACGAGTTAGGATTTCAGGATGCAAGCACTAAGTTAGAGCTATACTTGAAGGAGAAAGTAGAAGACCCTAAACCCAATCCTCTAGGAATTCTGTTTGATGTTTTAGCTTGGTGGAGGATCAACAGTTCAAAGTATTCGATGGTAGCTGCCATAGCTAAGGATGTTCTAGCTATGCAAGTCTCCTCTGTTGGATCAAATCCTTGATCCATCCACAAGTTGCTTGACCCACTACATGATTGATGTCCTCATGTGCACAAAATAATTGCTTAAGTGTGAGATTCATATCAATGAAAAAGTGTGGTATCAAATCAACAGCTGATTGCAGAAATTGAATTACAAGATGAACTTCAAAAAGGTATGTTCTTACACGATATCACATTTTGAGCACTTCAATTCAGCTTTTAATCTTCTCTTTCTTTATTTTGTTTAATGCTTGAGCCTCAACTTCACTTCCAAACCTGAACGGATTAGGCTGAGAATGTGTCATGTTCTAAATAAGGTACATGTTCTTATTTAGTTATTTATTAGGCTGAGAATGTGCTATTCGAATCATGTTGCAATTCGAATCATGTTTGCATTATTACTTGACGAGTCCAAGTCTTAATCCCCTGCTTTCTTTTGCAGGTTATCTTTGACTTGGATGCTTGTAATTGGAAAGAAGAACATGCTAGACTATCTCGTTTTATTATGTTTCAGTTTGTTTGAGGATGTTGTTTCTCTATTTGAACTTTTAAGGATGTTGTTTCTGTTTCAAAAATCATTTTAGGATGTTGTTTATATTTCAAGGATGTTTTAGTTTGTTTCTTGCTAGTCGTCTGATGTTTTAAAGACTTTTAAATTTATATTTTGTTATATTTTCAATATTTCGGGTTAAAATTCGAATTGGACCCAATTTTTTGGTTAAAAATCTGAAACAATGTTAATTCGATTCTGATTCGGATTCTAAAAAACATAAAAAAATCAAACCGGATCCAAAATAAACCGAACCGATCCGATCCATAATTTAAGCGGTTCCTTATCGAATTACATTTGATCTAACCCGAATAACCCGACCCGAACCAAGGATCCAGCCCATGACTTGCTGTATAGAAAAATCGTGTGTACTTTTCTTCATATATTGCATTCTTAATTATACACTCATAGACATAAAAACACATATGTTTAAGAAATTTCACTTATATACTATTATATATATGAAGCTACATAGAATATAGTTGACAATTATTTACCATAATAATTTTATAATAAGTTTCATAATAAGCAGTTTTTATATATTTGGTCCAACATGTTTATATGATTATCGAATACTTTTATATTTTTGCATGATAGTATAATGATGTAATTTTTAATAATTTTCCATTTTATATTAAATTACTAGATTTTGATCCGCGCTTTGCAAGCGCGGATTATTTTATTATTAATTTACTAATAATTTAATAAATATTTTATTAATTTGTAAAAAAATTGTGTATTTCTTTTAATTTAAAACAATGTTTTTAAATTCTACCCGGATCCATGGTCAATCGTTTAATCTGATGATTCGATAATTCGGCTGAAGTTTTAAAAATATCCATATTTAGAACCTGTGATAATCAACACACTTGTCTTTTAATCTAACGGCTTTCACATCCTTAAGCGTAGATGATAGCCATCTTTTACGTAGATCATAGTCATAATTGTTTTTTGTTATTATATTTATTGTACAGTTTATAACATTTATATATATATATATATATATATATATATATAATGGTTATTATTGAATTGTTATGTTACTTAAATAAGTGATATGACCATTATTTAAGATATATAAATAAATTAATCCGTTAATTTAATTATCTTTTTATTAATTGAATTTTTTTTATAGTATTTTAAAACTCTCAAAATAAGTTCTATTTATTTTCATTCTTTTCTATGTTATTTGATTTTTTGTGTTATTTAATTGATCGAAATAACAAGAAATAAAATTGTTAAAAATTATTTAAAAAATGAGATCTAAAATTTTATATTTTTTGGACACAAGATTAATTACAGTGTTTTTTTAAAACATGAATAGTAGTATAAAGAAAGGAGTACATTGTTTAGAAATATTGATAATAGTATAATAATTGAATATTATTGATTTAATGTAGGTTTAACTATAAAGTAGGAAGATGTATTTAATCTAAAATCTTACAAAATAAATGTTAGGTTCAACACAATGTTTCTTTTTAATAAGATAGATAATTAAAAAAGATTTTGAATATAAATACTATATTTATTGCTACACAAAATATTATCTATACCACGATTTTAGTAAATGAAATATACTGATGCTGAAATTAAACTACTAACTAAAATTATGTATATCTTCGTAACTAATTCATTTAAAATCTATACTATTAAAAGGAAATTATTTAAAAATTAATGTAAA